>JALPQI010002275.1:0-95632 GCA_025490895.1 Thaumatotibia leucotreta
TTTTATTTAAAAGAAAGCGAAAAGAGAGAAAGTCGGAATTAACCGTTATAAAATCTAAATCGAAATACGTTAGGATATGGGGGAGCAAGAATGTTGGTGCTTGTTAAAAAGAACTTGAACAGGTGTACAGCGAAGTGATTGGATTACCTTCTGTGCCTGGTGCTGGAGGTTAGATCCGTAACTTTGCTGTCCGCTGTTGGCGATTCTCCTGTTAACTGAAGTCATCTGACCGTTACCTCCAGAGTCCAACTTAGCCTGGGTCCGCTCTTCGCACTCGGTCGTGGGGCTCCTTGCACTCGCTGGTTAAGTTGGCTTAATGTTGTACTGATGAACTCGCGTGTGAGTGGTGTTTTAGTTCGAGAATAAATATACGATAGCGAAAACTGTGTCGACTCAATGACGGTTGTAAATCACACTGACTTTTTGTACTAATGAGAGGGGGAAACGTCAAGTTCAAACGTCACGTTGACTACGAGCCACTATACAAATAAAAATAGATTGCTATGTTGCAAACTTGAACACATATAGATATCAAGCAATGTCTGAGGACTTACAGTAACTATTTTTATTACAGGGACTTGGAAAATTAGCAACGAAATTCCCTACGATCGCAAACACTTCGATATACTGTCTGAGGGACTTTCTAGTCACTCCCTCGCCGATATTATTTAAATTGCATAAATTGGAGTTAGAGAAGACGGGGAAAGAGCATATGAAGGTTACATGTAAGTTACCTATGTTTATTATGTGAGATATGTCAGGATATAAGATTTTTTTAAGCCAGAATTCCACTCGTAATTTTCAGTAAAGCAAGTTCAGTATTGCGCTAACAATATTTATGTAAATGCAACACTGACCTAAGGTCTTAAAGTTCAAGCTTGTAAGTTTTACTTATGTAAGTTACATTGCATTGTTAGCGGCAATCACTTGGTCATTCGTGTTTTCAATCTCGTTCTTTGATTCGGTGGCATGCTGCGAACGACCAAGTGTAATTGCCGCTTTAGAATGATATGTATGTATTTGTTATTTGTTTTGACTAAAACTTGCTTTAGCAATAAAAATAAAAAATAAAAGTTACAAGTGGAAATTCGAGGGTCTGTTTTTTGATCGGTATTTGAATTTTACTTAATCGTGTGACTTGGAATTCTACTTATATTCTTATTTTTTCTAGCCACCTAAAGATCAGCTAAAATGCAAAATTCCCAGTCGATGAAACAGTGTTGACTGAAATCTATATTTTATATGATACAAAATCCACTGTGAACTTTGCTTTTGACTGCCCCGGTTTATAAAAAACCTTCCGTTCGATTAAATTTGAATTATTTTCATATTCATCAAACTTGCATTTGTTTCGATAAATCGAATTTCTGATGGCTAGAGGCCATACCTAGGCGATTTAAGCAAAATGATAATCTGTAAATGAATGCTATTTAAGTTTTAATACCAATCAAGAAACGGCCAACTAAAGACGAAGATCCACTTTGGTGCGTTGTAAAGTTTCACAAGACTATTTTTAAATGACAATACGATCGCCTTGGTCCATACTTAGCACCAAAGTGGATTTTTTAATATCATATTCATCTCATATCAAATCTTATTTCGTCTACGAACTTGCTTGGTAGTTCATAATCGGCACAGTATGCTTTCATGGTCATTATTTTAAGCACAATTATTTTCAGAATTACGTATACTTGTATTTTGATTTCTTAATTAATCTCTTCTTTCTTATTAAAGCTAACTCTGTAGAAAATTCGAGGCTAGCAGGTATTGGTAGAGTGAAATTATTTTAGTGTTTAAGTATTTTGTGAGCAACTGGTCAAATTGAAGCTAATCTTTATTATTTTTGACATACATGCCATATCTTACACAAGTACTTTTACAAAATGCACGTGTGATTATACGTCAGAACCATTGAATAAAGCCTAGTATATAGAAGATATACTATTTTAATTAGACGACACCCGTTTTAAAAAGACCCACGTAAAAAAAATATCTTCAAAATTTTGACAATATTACCTAGAATATTGGCGACAAGCTTGATCTCGGCCGCATGGTGACGGCAGTAAAAATACATTATTCACCATGCCAACTCTTCTCATGGGTGTCGTAAGAGTCGAGTAAGGGATTGAAGTGTCACTAGCCATTCATTTATTTGAAGATTCATGAAGGGCAGCTGCGTCATCATAGTGGACACGCTGCGATCACCAATCCGCTTGCCCAGTATAATGATTATGGGCATAGGTAACGTCCTAATGCGTTCGTACGTATAAGTTATAGGCAGAGATCGGATTTTTGTGCGACATCTCATACTAAACGTCATCAAAATGACGTAAGTCACTAAGAATGTCGCAAATACATTCGATCTCTGGTTATAGGAGAGGCCTATGTCCAGAAGAAGATTGAAATTGGCTGGTGATCACTTGATATAACTACGTGTTATCTAAAACAAAACAATGATATAGTCATGTTCATGCACACTGACTCCTCTTTCAAAATACCATCTAACCACTGAATTAGCTTCAATGCGACCAGTGTCTTCCTTCACCTAACCCAGCCCCATTTCAGTACAAGGTAAAGAGCTCCAAGGCATGACGGAATCCGGGGTTCCAGTCAAATCTACGCCTTTCGAGAAACTTCGAGACGCGGCGATAGAGAACCTGTGTGTTGCCCTGGAGGCCGCTCTGACTGTGGATCCCTTCTGTGTGCCAGCGCTGGTGGGGTCCGTCAGTAATAGACTGTTCACTGCGGAGACTAGTGACAGGTGAGACTGTAGAACATAATGATTTGTACCCATGTTTCTTTCGAGAAACTTCGAGACGCGGCGATAGAGAACCTGTGTGTTGCTCTGGAGGCCGCTCTGACTGTGGATCCCTTCTGTGTGCCAGCGCTGGTGGGGTCCGTCAGTAATAGACTGTTCACTGCGGAGACTAGTGACAGGTGAGACTGTAGAAAATAATGATTTGTTCCGCCTTTCGAGAAACTTCGAGACGCGGCGATAGAGAACCTGTGTGTGGCCTTAGAGGCCGCTCTGACTGTGGATCCCTTCTGTGTGCCAGCGCTGGTGGGGTCCGTCAGTAATAGACTGTTCACTGCGGAGACTAGTGACAGGTGAGACTGTAAAAAATAGTGATTTCTATGTACTGTTGGAGCATTCCGCGAGAATGTCGCTTACGTAACGCAATTCTTTTAGTACTTCTAAAAATGATAGGAACCAGAGTTCTAGTGTGGTAATATTTCAGGACTTAACTTACACGTTCACACAGTTTTTTCTAACTTTGAGCATTTATTTAACGTAGTTGCCATAGATAGTATGAGCGTCACGTAAGCGACATTCTCGTGGAATACCTCTGTTGTATCTGGGTCATCGGTAGTCGAAAAAACAGAAGTTGTCCACTCGGTGGTCAAAAGTTAACAGCATTTATAAGTCCATGCTACAATTTTATATTACATAGGGTTGTAGAACGGGGAACCTAGTTGTACCAGTAATTGTGTTATCGCAAAATTAGTACGCGAACTCCTTAACTTTATGTACAGTCAAGTGCAAAAAGAAGTATCGAAAGAATCCGCTCATAAATATGTTACGACGTTCTTATTACATAGAATTAGAGTGCACTGGGACATATTTTTGAACATAGTTGTGTACACCTCATTTTGTATTTGACTGTACGTCCACCGAAAAGACTATAACCTAAATCTGACAATGACCCTTGTATGCTTTTTAATTGGGTCATTCAATGAGATTTCCTATCAAAATCAAGAGATTTTTCCACTTTTACCGCGAAAAATAAATGCCCCCGATTTTTATGTCTATTTGTAGTTACACGTATTCAATACTAAATCCTATACAGGCATGAATGGTTGCTTTTTGGTCTACTACAGGGGGTTTCCGGGGTCGTGATCCCAATTGTGAAAAACGTGTTAATATGGTCTTTCTGAACAATGTTCTATGAAACACCCTGTATATTGCTCACTAAGATAAAAAAAAAAGATTTTGATCCACCTGCGGGCTATGACTCCGATCTGATTTTCCTTCTTGAACTTGTAAAAAATGTTACTTCTTTTTGTAAATCTAGAGCACTACCGTAAAACCAGACAACTATAGTCCAGTACTACAACTATGGTCCTCAAGTTCAGCTCGTAATTAAGCATCAATGGAAATCTTTTATTTTGGTTTTAACTAAGTTTTTTAATCATTAATGAGGAGACTTTGTGTAACAACTGCGTCAATAATACAATAAATTACACAAAATCGAAAATATTTGACTTCGTTGTGGACCATAGTTGGAAGCATTTGGACTATAGTTGGGTAGTTTTACGGTACCATTAATTGATTGTTTTCAGTGAATCTTCGTTGATAAGCACTAACATAGTGATCATGTTGGGGCACGTGGCAGTTGCCTTGAAAGACACGCCGAAGACTACGGACACGATTCTTCAGTTCTTCCAACAAAGGTATAGTGGCAATAATAATAAAATGATTATCTGGTAATATGACGATGGTCATATAATTTCAAACTGTAGAGTAAATATTCGAGAAATGTTAGCAATGGGTAAACGATGTTAAAATTCATTCATACTTTTAGCATTCAGAGGATATTAGTCTTATACAGTTTTATTTAAGAAACGTTAATACGAGTAATATCCTCCTAAGGCCCACGGTCCTGCCTGTTATTTCTACAATTCAATTATAACAGAGTTGCATTTGTATTGTCTCGTAACGTAACACAGTTTTTGAACTTCCTCGGGTAAGCACATGAGGTTAACACTCTGCCACTGACGTTACGTCTAATGCATTATTAACATTACGATATTGATAAGAATACAAAAAATAGACAGATTCACAATCTTACGAATTTGTATACTATAAACACTCATCCTTCTCGTACTTCAACTATCCTCGTACATACTTAAACTAGAATTATTTCAGGTTATGCCGCGCTCCGTCATCTCTCGACACGTTGATAGTGGACCAGCTAGGCTGCATGGCGCTAGCGAGTCCGGCCGGACCTGCTCACGATGAGATCATGAGAATGTTCACTGTGATCACTGTCGAGGCTGCCTCCGCCGCGTATCATCACACTGATGACCGCAAGCAGTACAGGTATGTGTTCCGAATGAGATATACAGGTGGAACGGAACGACGATCCTTCCCGCTACGGACCGAGTCTACCAACCATTACGATGAACCAGAATCAGAACCAGAAATTTTTATTGCATAAACTGTGTAGGTACAAGGTGTTATAACTAGGTACATTTAAGGTAACAACAGTCTTACCCTTTCGGGCGTACAATTTTTATACTTATCATACAATTTTTATCTTAGTGTTTATCAAGTTTATTGTGCATTGGTATGGTTATAGAACTCTTTTATATCGTAGAATACATGGTCTATTAAAAACGTTTTCAAAGTTTTTTTGAATACATTTCCGTCTACGGTTTTGATTTCGTTGGGAAGATTATTAAAATATATATTTATAGCTGATATAAATGCACTCTTTTTATATATGGAGCAATTTGTTTTTGGAAGTACCAAATCATATCTATATTGTGTTCGAATATTTACTTTACATGATCGCTTTCAGTATAGTACCCACAATTTTAAATATAAATGTTTGTCTACGTTTCCAATACTCGCAAGGCGACAGAAGGGACTGCACGGACAAGGGGAACCGCTCAGCTGACCGGTCAATGTTCGCGCCCGGCTGCCGTAGGCACTTGCCTATTTTTTTTATTTTTTTTTGGACGCAAAAATTTTCAAAATTTTGTATTTTATTTTAAAAGCAAGTCATCTTTTATTTGAACTAATTGTCTAATCTTAGACATGTTGATTTGCTTTTGTATAACATTTTACATATTTAAAACAAATTTGACTTTAACCTGAACCTATTCGCTTATAATTTTCCAAAGATCAACTCGATTCGTCATTTAGGAAATATGATGAAGGTAGAATGATGATAATAAAAACTAACATTGCTATATGCCTTTATATATCGGTATCAAAGCTTTATTATTCATTGTCGTCAATAATATTATTGATCCAGTCCAAATAGCTAGACACTCGCGTGTACACCCCGCCTTGGCTGTCCTTGCAATAATCGCCATACGACACTACTCCGACCTGGATACCGTTGTACGTCAGAGGGCCACCGCTGTCTCCCTGTAAAACGAGACATTTTAGTTAGTTTTCATCACACTTGCTGTCTAAACGCGCCATTGCTTGCATGCGTAGCGGGAGTAACACAAAAATGAAATTCCCTAGGGAGTAATAGAAATGTCAGTACGTCATAGAATCATATTTTGTCTTAAAACTTATTTTTTGTCCGCAAGTGTGATGAAAAACATTGTATGCATCACGGTCAGTAAGAGGAATACCAACTCGAGTCATTAAAAGTCCTCCGCCTACGGCGTCGGGCTTCTAACACTCTCGTTAGTGATTCCGTACTTACCTCCCTTGATACACAATCAGTGGCGTGCACTCCATATAGGCAAATAGGCACTGCCTACCCTAGCAGAACAGCATCTACATATACTTTTTCGTCTTCATTGTAATAATTTGTCATGTTTTCTGAAAGAAATCCACATAAATATTTATATTAACGGAGCTCGCGGCGATTTAAATTTGCGCGCGCGCCAGCTAGCCTAGCGCGCGGCTGCCCAAGCCCCATCTGGGGTAAGGCAACGGCGATCAAAGCCTACAAAAACACACACACTCACACAGTGCGTTTGTGTAGACATGTCCGTGAACTATATACATATTCTTGCCCAGTGCACACGAAGATAGAAAATATACGCACACAATCAAAATAATAGGCTGCGCCTAGGCACCATACGTGCGAGAAGGACGGCCAATGTCGGTCTCTCTCTGACTTACCGAGCCTCGAGATGTAATACGACTAATTTTAAGAACTCTCCTATGTTGCGATTTTTACTTGAAGTGAGAGGCATTACATTCTGTCAGGTTTATTTGTTTACAAACAGTCGGTTTTGATTTTTGCGATACAGGTTTGAGGTTAATCCATAGAAAATCTATCAAAACAAAACTCATTCATTGTTATATTGATACAATTCGGTTCTGAGCGATTTTTTTTACGTTTATTTTCATGTAGTTAAGTGTTGTGACTTGTGACTGTCGTGACGGAATTATGCTATGAGAATAAATTGTGAATATCTAGTTAGTTGATGGTGACTGCTGTATGTCTAGCGTGTCTACGAAGTTGATTTTCGGCGGATTTAGCAAGTTAACAATAAAACGAAAGAAGTTAGTACAGGTACGTGTAATTATTTCAAAAGTCGATGTATTCTGAACTCGGAAATTGTACTTATAGCATTAATGAACATTGTATTTTAGCAATTTCACTCGTTAGGTATTGCACTTATATTTCGAATTCACCGATGATTAATGCTACGCATATTTAAAAACCTTTCACTCTTCTTTAGAAAACATGAGCGATTTGAAAAGTATTAGGACGTTAACAAAAGTCGGCGGTCGAGATATAAGACTTAGTTATTGTCGCAAGCTATACCTAGACTCTTTTCATCATCATCATCATCATCATATCAGCCGAAAGACGTCCACTGCTGAACATAGGCCTCCCCCAAAGATTGCCACAATGACCGGTCCTGCGCCACCCACTCTTTTACTTTAAGTCTATCCATTTGTGAGTTTGCAATGCGATGGTCAATATTGTTTGTTGCTCAGATAAAAAAAAATTGCCTACCCTAACTAAAAACCCTGTGCACGCCACTGTACACAATGTACTATTGTTAGCCTATGATGTTGGAAATTGCGGGTTCAAACCCCCGCGAGGATTTATTTGTGTGTTTATATTTATCACAAATATTAGTTTTTAGGTCATGTATGCTTTTTTTATGTTGGTATCAATTATACAAAGTGACCAAAAAATTACTGCATTCCCGTTGTCCGTGAGTTTTTGGAACTCGCAGGCCTAGGGGCTGTTTGGAAGTTTCAGAAAGGTCGATATTTTTTTTTATTGTATCCGTAATAAATAGTACTAAGTACGTAAGTGCTATTAAGTAGGTACTAACTACTTATTAGGTACTAATAGTTCTGAAACTTCAACTAAGGCCATAGTCGGATTTTCATAGTAAGTCAGCCTTTAAATCAACCAGACTCTAGTATTTTTTTGTGAGTACCTCTTATGGTGAAGAATATTTCTGCTGAGTATCAACGTCCTATCGGTGACAGTTTTTGACTTATGATTTTTTTTAGTTTTTTCTTTAATGTGTTGTATCTCAGGATGTATAAAAGCGAATTGCTTCAAATTTTGAAATAATGTTCTTTATTTAGATATGCATCGAATTTAAAAAAATGAATATCGATTGTCGTATAAAAAAAAGAAAAAAAAAGACCAAAAAATTTTTCATATTTTTTTTTGTGTACCTATGAAGTAGTGACACCTCTATTTTCTTTTTCTAATTATAGACCATACATTGGCCTACTAGTTGCCTAAGTATCAAAATTTTCCAAGCGGTACTTCTTAAAAAAAATCGGCAATATGTGTGCTGCAGCTCTTGCACTTTTTATTAATATTTCCATGAAACGGATTCATTGCAGTTAAATATTATCGAGATACGCTAGTTGAAATGGTAAACGGCCGATTAATAATGAAATAAACAGCTTGCATCATGATGACATTAAGTTGTCATTAGCATTTACTCTTAAATAAGATAACCTGATAAGAAAACTCAAATATAAATGAAGAGTTTGTATACTACATTGAAAAACACCGATTGAATGCAGAACTTGACCACACATATTGCCGATTTTTGGTAAGAAGTACCGCTTGGAAAATTTTGATACTTAGGCAACTAGTAGGCCAATGTATGGTCTATAATTAGTAAAAGAAAATAGAGGTGTCACTACTTCATAGGTACACAAAAAAAAATATGAAAAAATTTTTGGTCTTTTTTTTTCTTTTTTTTATACGACAATCGATATTCATTTTTTTAAATTCGATGCATATCTAAATAAAGAACATTATTTCAAAATTTGAAGCAATTCACTTTTATACATCCTGAGATACAACACATTAAAGAAAAAACTAAAAAAAATCATAAGTCAAAAACTGTCACCGATAGGACGTTGATACTCAGCAGAAATATTCTTCACCATAAGAGGTACTCACAAAAAAATACTAGAGTCTGGTTGATTTAAAGGCTGACTTACAATGAAAATCCGACTATGGCCTTTCCAAAAAATCTTATAGGGTAACTATTCTGCGTCCCAAACGCTCACTGGCAACGGGATTGATTTTATTTTTTACCTCCCTATATTATGTCGTCGCCTAGTAACTACAAGTGCATTCACCGATCTTACTATGGGGCTAGGTCGATTCGTGCAAGAATTTCCCATAATATTCATTTATTTGTACTCCGTTTTGTGTAAGTACCTTGCAAGAGTCGTGGCCCCGTGTCCCGGCACATAGTTGGGTAACGTTCACTTCAGGGTACAGTTGATGACAGCACTCGTCTGACTCAATCGGTACAGTTGTTTGGCGCAGCTCGTTGTTCATGCCTTTGTTATTCTGTTTCAAAACAAAAAAGTTGTTCATAGTGGTTGCAACTTGAAAACTACTCGCTTCAAAAGGTCGCCAAGTTAGCAGAAAAATATGGTCTATTTCTTGGTGTATTGATTCTATTTCGTGGTGATAATGTCGTAAAGTGGTCTACATTAAAGAAATGCTCTAAAATCAGTCTCCACTGTTACACAATAGTCCCATGTAGTTCTAACAGCCATGGGACTGTAAATTAATTCTTCTGTTTTATGTTTAACAATCCAATATCCGAAAGCATTCGCCTAAAAGTCGTCAAAATCAAAATAACTTTTGATAATACTTAATGCAAAAGTTCAGTGATCAAATAGTTAATAAAAATTGTAGACACGAGATTCACAGTTTATTATAGCATTGGTATTGTAATTTAGTTAAGACCCATTGGGAAACGAAATGACCCAAAATGGTAAAATAAGAAGAAACTACTGAAATCCAGAAGTTTTAATAAAAGTCCATAATTATGGAGAAATTGATATAAATATCAGCCACAGCATCCGAGAAGATAGGCAAAGAGCCCTTCTTTGTAATAACATCCATACAAATGTATGGTCACATAGAAAAAAAAATTATACAGCAATGTCTACTTATTTCGTGAACAAGCCTTATGTTAGTACTATTTATTATACTGTGCTTAGCATCATTCCTTTCTTGTAACAATGCTTGCCGAAACGACAACGACTAAATAAAACCGCTGAAAAGATCACCCAACTTACTCCCAAATCACCAAATCCTGTAACGTTCACCATCGTTCCTTCGTCCAAATTGAAGTCTTTACCAGGCAACTGCACCTTCGCTGCCTTACAACCTAACGGTATAGGTTCCTTTAGTTTCAGCACGCAAATGTCATCGTACAGATGGTTGAAACCGAAACTTTTGTAACAGAATTCCTCTTCTACATCTATGAACATGCCACCATCGTCTAAGCGGTCGGAACCGATTAGAGCTCGTTTCGGTGGGTTTCTGAAATACATATTATTAATGATTACATGTATTTAACCAAAGGATATTGTAACCATGTTAATTTGTGAAACACAAAGCTGCGAAGGTACTTGCACTTGGCCCCCACTTGACACTGGACTTAGGCATATCTGGGTGCTGATTTAAGTATAAAATACAATATATCATAGGGCAGTGCCTGTCTGTAAAGGATGTAGTGAGAAATGACTTGCCTTCGGAAACGTTCGTCAATGTCATGCTGTTTCAATCTCAGTAATAGCTGTCATGCTACTTCAGTCAGACTCGGTGACACTGCCTGAAACAGCATGTGTTTACGAACGTTTCCGAAGGCAAGTAATTTCTCACTACACCTGTATTAGTTTAATAAACCAGTGCAAGCGCGATAGGATGATTTACGTATAGCGCGATAGAATGTTTTATGTTGCGGTGTGATTGCAACTTAAAAGCAGCATATAGGTATGTTTAGAAAGAGGAGAGAACCAACTTACCCAAAGAACATATTAATGAAGTATGGACAATGAGCAGCAGTTAAAACAAATCGCTCATGAATGATGGAGCCGCCGCAAAACGCCTCATACTTGGGTGTTTTCGATTTCGAGTGTCCCCGCTCGTAGTATAAGCCTACCATGTAGGGTGCGTCTTCCACCCTTACGTTATGGCCACCAATGATGCCCACGTTTTTGGTCTTGCATTTGATGGCTGTACCTATAAAGTCAAAGGGGCTATTGCAAAAAAATTTACATGACAAGATTTAATCAAAACAAAAATCATGATATCATGAACGCGTCAATAGGCATGATGACTGGCAAGTCAAATTAGCATCTTTTTTCGAACTGTCAAAACGATCACCTAAGCAGCTATCGTCATCATCATCAGCCTGTGATAGTCCACTGCTGGACGTAGGCCTCTCCTATCAACTATGCGTTTAGACGCATTAGGAGGTAAATGCCCATAATCGCCACGCTGGGCAAGCGGATTGGCGAACGCAGTAATGTGTCCACTATGATGACATTGATGACGCTGCTGCCCATCATCAATCTTATATCAAACAATGGTCAGTGACACTTCAATCCCTTAGTCGACTCTTACGACACCGGGAGGAGGAGTTGGGGTGGTGACAAATGTATTCTTACTGCCGCCACCACACGGCGATGCTATCGTAAATTAAATTGATAAAAGCTCCAAAGTTCCAGGCCACAAGCTAAGGTATCTGCTGACTATGAGGTCGACCGTATGTTTGTTTTCACCATTGTTGTATAAATTATACCTGAGACAAGTATCACTTGAAGAAATGCGAGGACAATCACTAAATACGAGTATATCTGCTGGATTGCCATTGTAACTTAGGTTCGCACTATACAATGTATATAATTTAATTTACACTAGCTCGAATCTATAATGCTTCATGTTTTTATATGCTTGCAATTAATTAATTTGGCCTTATTATGAAATATTATATTACATGTATACATTGTGACGGTGTTTAGTAAGAGGGACCAATATCACATTGATATTAAAAAAGTGGACACATTACTGCGATCGCCAATCCGCTTGCCCAGCGTGGCGATTATGGGCATTTACCTCCTAATGCCTCTATACGCATAGTTAATAGGAGAGGCCTACGTCCAGCAGTGGACTATCATAGGCTGATGATGATGATGATGATGATGATTAAAAAAGTATTGAAAGAATGAATTATGTGTATTTGATATTTCTTACGAGCCGACTATCAATAGATTAAATATTTAATAGTTTGTAAATATATAAAAAATCTTATTTTATTACCATTTTAAGGAATATAAATAAAAGTGGGTATTTGAAATTGTCGTGATCACAAATGCGTCGATGATCGACGTGTTGCTTCTCTGTTTCACTTGCAAAATCATATGTAAGTGTGACAGGGAGGCAAAGCATTATATGACCCCGAACTATATGAACTGATAATTCATATCATAAAAAAAAACAAATTACGTCGAGGCTACCCATGACAAAGTGGCACCTTTTAATTCTAAATACGCTGACATAATTATATTACCAATTTAAAATTTGATGATTAAAAAATATGATTAATTATAATTATAACTAACGTTATCAATAGAGTTGGGACTTCGGTGGCATGAGGTGAGCGAGCAGTAGAGTCGATGTTTTAAATACTTTATGATTAAATTAATGTAGTAGGTGTTCATAAAACATATTAACAACAGCTACATTTAGTCAATGTCAATTAGGGAGAGCCTTTTTAATATTGCTCCGTTATTAAGTCTTATTCGTGGTCGGTCGACTAGTCGTCACTCACAATTGCTTCTCAGTAAAAAACTGGTCGATTAAAAAGGTACAGTCAAGTGTAAAAATAAGTAGTATAGTATTTTATGCAACTCTTGTTTAAGAGAGGTCAAAAAAGGTGAGTGGCGTGGGTAACAATTTGAGGCGAAGCCGAAAATTGTTATTAAAGACGCCACGAGCATTTTTTGACTCAGTTAATAGTTATTTGTTTTACTAGGGAGCATCATTCGCATCTCGCAATTACCCGAAAACTTGAAAATTAAGAGTGAAAGAAAACAAAACACGACCGAACTCGTTTAGATTTTAAAAGAAAAATAATATTGTGATGCGTTCTGAAATTTGCATAGTGTCAACACTTTTATTTTCCTATTGTTTTTATTTGTTGTATTTTTAGAACTTTTAATTAAAAGCCTTTTACAACAAAATGTGGTATTTAATTTGGATTTTAGCATATTGAATATAATATTATGAAAGGTTCATGTGTATGAATCTGTTTCAAACTATTGAGTTTTCGAACGTGCTGTCTAGTTCAAACGTCAAAAAGCTTATTGCACTCTCAGGCCGTATAAGTTATTGCTTTAGTCTTCCCAGAGGATTAAAAAAAAAATTACTTTAACCTCTAGAGATTAAAACAGAGTTTTGCGCTCTGAAATTGAAGGACAAACAGCGTGTTTACGAGCAGCGTGGTGAAAACAATATTGCATACAATACTTTTTCTACGACCACACATTTATTTTTAAATAAAATTGTAAATTTGAGAAATACTTACTCTTAGTCAAACACAATTTTATTAATCATCAAGATTGGGCGGGAGACGTCAAAATTAAAAAAGAAAGCTCCTCTATGGTTTACTGTTCATCAGATTTTTTTTTTAGTTAGTTTGGCAGCCATGTATTTCATTAAGTATTATATACACGAGGTGTCTTAAAATTCAATAAACGCACTGCGTGACAAATAAAAGTACAGCAGTAGAAATAGTACATTACTACCGAGGCCGGGAAGTGACTGGTTGCCGGCCGAATATATGTAGACGGCCGAGCGAAGCGAGGCCGGATAGTATTCGGACGGCAACCCGTCACTTCATGGCCGAGGTATGTATAATGCTTTTCTCAAACATGCAATGAAATGAAACAAAAAAATGGGTCCATATTGGCACTTATACAATTTTTTCTTCGAATATTTTTACTAATACCGCTTTTTACTCATAATCATCATTACTCCGAAAAATTTTTCTCATACTTTTTTTTTACTAAAAATTATACTTCTACCTACAATGTTCATAACGATTTTTATTTCGAAATTTTATCCTCCTAAAGTCGTCAAGTAGATTAATCTATAATCATAAAGTTATTTGAAATAAATTGTTTATTTATAAACATTTTCCCATTAGGTTCACTCTGTTGTGGTATAATTCTTTTATGAATAACATAAACTATGTAGTCATAATGGGCTTTGTGCAGAAACTGTTGTGACATACTCAACCTTAGCATATTTCTTTGTGGCAGATTTCGAGTTGTTTGAATATTATTCGAGCATAATTTCGATGCTCCTATGCATCGATCGAAAGCATAATTTAGATGATGAGGCATAATCTGGATGTGCATAAAAAGTATCGGCATAGTTTGTTTTAGCATAACAGAGAAGGAATAATTACAACCTCTCAATAGTTACAACCTCTCAAAAAAATAACCTCGAAGACTAAGGCGGGAGCAGAGCTCCCGCCTTAGTCTTCTAACCTAACCTATCCGAGTCGGATCTGCCCCGGAAGGTTTTGTTCGCTCGCTTCGCTCGCTCACTGCAGAAATTTTCACCCTCACAGCAAATTCTGCCTGACGAAAAAGGCAAGTTTCGAACGCTACATGCCCAAAAAAAAAATGCAAATCTAATTTCTGTCTTATAACACTCGGCGTAATTAATGATATGCCAAAATAGTTTCGGACAAAATAATATTCGAAATATTGTTATTTAAGCCAAGTGATGTTTCTGTCTCATTAAGTTGATGCCAAAATAGATTATACCAAGTCTGTTATGTCCTAAGCGTTTCGGACAAAAAAAGTTTAGAGGGAACCCTTTTAGTACAGTACCTACTCTGCCACAACCTGATTTGTGCAGGTAGCTAGTTTACAGTAATAGTACGATTTATATTTAATTAAACAAAAATAATTCATACATAAGACCAGTACAGATAAAAATAAATACCTATAACATTAGAATATATAGCATAAAATAAGTATAGTGAAAAATTATATAAACATAAAAGTTCGTACTAAAAATATGTATGAAAAACAATATTATGAACAAAAATAATTCTATGTGATGATGATTATGAACAAAGATTATTCTAAATACCGATCATTATGAAGTTAAATTGTATAAGAAAAATTTTCGGAGTTCCAATAATCTAAGTTGCAATTTTATAAATACTTTGGCGCACCCCAAAAAAATGTATCTTCTTTCTAAGAAATTATAAGTCAACTACATAACTAAGTCTTTGAAACACAACAAAAGTCAAATACGACACAGACACCTCATTTTTTTTTAAGATTGACCTGTTTGAAAGTTGCAAATTTTTAATTTAAAAAAGCGGTATTAGACGACGCGGTCGGTTGGGTCCAATTAATCGCATGCAGTGATCGGGGCCGACGGATCGCGCCGTTTAATACTGCTTTTTAAATATCATTTTGAGTAGTTATTGTACATTTATTTTAAATGATATAATTTAAATACCTAATTATAACTGCAAAAATTTGCCAATCATTATTTTTATACTAATATTACTTACAGATAATTATTGGCTAAAAGCCAAGATGCTAGGTCACAACCCTATGTTAAGTGAAAATTAAAAAAGAGGTACTTGCAACGAGGTACTTCCCGGCCACTTTTTAGGCACGTAACTACTACATTTCATTGCATGTTTGAGAAAAAAATATTTTACGGCGTTCTTATTACTCAGAATTAGAGTGCAATGGTACATATTTTTGAACATTTTTATATACCTTATTTTGTCTTTGACTGTACGTATTGACATAAGTACCTAATTCATGAATTAAATGAATCAAAAAAGTGTTTATGATAACGACTCCACTGATCTTTGTTCTCCTAAATACAACCA
Organism: Thaumatotibia leucotreta; assembly: GCA_025490895.1. Lineage (NCBI taxonomy): Eukaryota > Metazoa > Arthropoda > Insecta > Lepidoptera > Tortricidae > Thaumatotibia > Thaumatotibia leucotreta. Next base: position 15,925 of record JALPQI010002275.1, read on the forward strand.
AACCTCCACTATTTATCAATTTAAATAATCAGGCATACATAGTGACGACTAATCATTGCTGCAACCGATCATTACCAATTTACTGAGAGTGTGTACTTGTTATGTATACCTATGGTACGAGTATATACACGGTGCTCGCGAGCATTCCGAAAGATTTTAAGTATGCATTCTAGACATCAAAATAAACAAAAAATATTGAGACCTAATGTAAAATTCCACAAAAAAAAAATTCGTTTTTTTTAACTTTTTTAATACTTTTTAACATTTCCAATACTTTTTATCATAACAACAATTTGTTAAAATTAATTTTTTTAATGATTTTTTTAGGGACAGGGTTTTTCGTCAAGTCTATTCTTATTTTTTGATTGTCAGGCAAAAGGTGTGGTAATATTAGAACACATTGTGGTAGCATTGTAATCAAAAAGAAGTTTTATGACGAGTTACGTCGAAAAACTTATTTCGAAAAAAAGTTAATTATCTCTGGAACCAAGCCGAATCCAGGAAATTTTATACGACATTAAATACTCTAAATATGCTCAGGAATTCATCATTAAAATCTTTCGGAATGCTCACGAGCACCGTGTATAGTAAAATTGCATATATATTTATACGAATGGTAATTTCGTTGAATTTGCTGGGTTTCGTTTTGGCAAATGTCACTGACGAAAAAATGTTATGTGATTGTTCTTTACTATTCAACCAAGTTTAAAAGGAAAAACACGAAATAATGTAAAGATGAATATGTATTTAAAAATACATGAGTATATTATAAAATATTACAGAAATATACACAAACATCCGTGTTCATTACGATACTCCCACCTTCCACATTAAAGTCGTAGAATGTTCTATTATCATCAACTGGTGCCCGTGTCTCGAACAATATTAGACTAATAATATTAGTCTCTCGACTGTCAAATAGTATTGATTACAATGATAACAAACTAATAATTAGTCTTGTATCATTCGAGAAACGGGGCCCTGATATCTTCTTGATATTGTCTCTTAGTATTGTCTACTACGAGTACTTATTGCCTTAAAGCTTAGATCTATATGGTTGGCAGCGGGGTTCACCAAAAAATTAATAAATAAATACTATAGAATAATTTTACACACATTAAAACAAACATAACGTCCACACATATTTAATACAACAGATTACAATCACAAGTTCTCTTCAATGGTAGTATGTATCCAGTCCAAGTACTGAGACACTCTTGTGTACACCCCAGGATAGACTCCGCAACGCTCCCCGTAGGAGACCACACCGACTTGCACCCCGTTGTATGTCAGAGGACCCCCGCTGTCGCCCTGTGGAATTAAATAGCTTAGTTGGTAGTGAGCCTGCCTACGAAGGTGGAGGTTCCGGGTTCGACTCCCGGCGGGGGCATTATTTGTGTATTTACTTATCACAAATATTTGTTTTGTTGGTCGTGTATGTATTTAAGTATCTATTATGTATATCGTCGTGGGAACCAAACCCACCTCACAAGCCTTTTTTTTTTTTAATTTATTTACCACAAAAGAAAACTTAGGTGGTAGGGTACACAATTTCTTTCGCCAAACTGTGGACAGTTTGTTGGCGAATTAACAAAAATAGTGTGTGATGAGTACCTATACCCTCATCTACCTGCATATTAAACTAAACTACTAAACGCAACGTAAACAAATAAACAACAACACCCTCAGCTGACCGTCAGTGAACCCTATGTCTTTGAAATTTGTCATGGAAATTTCTTAAATATTTTAAATGGGGAACGTTCCAAATGATGCTTATTCGAAACCATTACAATAGTAGTGAGCCGTTTAATGACATATTCGGTGTCGCATTCTTATTACAATATGATGAAAATGTGTGCATATGGAAAGGTACAGTCGACGTCAAAGATTATGATTAAGATTACTGTTTAGGTGCCAAAAATACACGGTGCTCGTGAGCATTCCGAAAGATTTTAATGCTGAATTCCTGGGCATATTTAGAGTATTTAATGTTATATAAAATTTCCTGGATTCCGCTTGGTTCCAGAGATAATTAACCTTTTTTCGAAATTTTTTATCGACGTAACTCGTCATAAAACTTCTTTTTGATTACAATACTACCACAACGTGCTCTAATATTACCACACCTTTTGCCTGACAATCAAAAAATAAGAATAGACTTGACGAAAAAACCTGTTCCAAAAAAAAATCATTTTAAAATTTAATTTTAACAAATTGTTGTTATGATAAAAAGTATTGGAAATATTAAAAAGATTTGACATTTCCAATAAAAGAAAAAAATAAAAGTAAAAAAAAAAAGATTTTTTTTTGTGGAATTTGACATTAGGTTTCCTAATATTTTTTGTTTATTTTGATGTCTAGAATGCATAGTTAAAATCTTTCGCAATGCTCGCGAGCACCGTGTATATTTACACGACCTTAATGTCAAGGCAATAAAGTCGTGTAAATATATTTTTGGCGCTTAAACCGTAATAATATCTTTGACGTCGACTGTACATTGTACACATTCTCACATAAGGTCTATTTTAAGAGATGTGACAAGGTACCTTTCCATGTGAACTGACACAAAATGGTCATCATTATTTCTGGACGTAGGCCTCTCCTATTATCTAGGCGAGGAGACGCATTAGGAGGTAAATACCCGTAATCGCTACGCTGGGCAGTCGGATTGGCGATTGCAGTAGTGTATAATTGAATCAATAACCCATCGTGTCCAGACACGTTGACAGATGTGTCACGATCATGTTCGAACGTTAAGGGTTTCCAGAAAGTCCAATATTTTGATACTTTGTGAAGTAGCCACTGCGTCAAGCTTTCGTAACAGGGTGGAAAGGGACGACGTACCACCGACCGAGTCTGTCAACCATTACGATGAACTTTCTGTATGGTACCGACATAGAAATATATTTAAAAAAATTGAACCCCTCATACAAAGTGAGGTAGTATGGAAAAGTCAATGTTCTATGTACACATTCGATGTTGGTCCCATACTGAAAGTTCATCGTAATGGTTGGTAGACAACACACAAATCTAAATGAGAAATACCCAGACTCTACACAGTATGGTTTTCCACCTGAGTATTCTTATATGAATGTATTTGATATTCACAAATCGCGTTTTCGCGGTATAGTACATTCTTGCTGCAAAGTTGTAAACGACATTGGTGAATACGAAACGCATCCACCGCATCCACGTAATATGACATAGCTGTAGTGGCTAGGAATTACCTGACAGGCATCGTGCCCTTTTGATCCGGCGCAAACTTGCTTGTCAGTAAGCTCTGGGTAGACTTTCCGGCAGCACTCGTTTGTTACTATCGGTACTGTTGTTTGTCGAAGATCGTTCTCCATGCCTTCCCGTTTCTGTGTTAAAGATAAATACATTAATTTTTACATCAAAATACCGGTTGTACCTTTGCCACCTCGTATCCAACAGAAGATTTACATAACTCACGAAAATGTATTATTTGTGTTAGTGCACAGGGAAAGGTACTTTGTCACGGTGTTTAAAATGGACTTTATCGAAGAAGACGTAAGGTCTATTTTAAGAGTAGTGACAAGCTCCTTGACAACCTTTCCATGTGCACTGACACATTTTATGAGGAATCCCATTCTGTGTGAGAAAACCTTAAAACCGTTTGACTTGTGGTTCAATCCTAATTTACCCCAATGCCACATGGACGTTTTACGCCAGCTCAAAAATGCCCCCATAAACAATTGTTCAATTGTGCCAAGAGGGGCAGGTCATGGGCAGCACATAGCGCTTTTCTTAACATCGCGTTTATAGAATATAGCCAGTCAAAACTTTGATGGACCAACCACAACTATTTTTAATGGCGGTTTAAGTTCTTATAGGTTGAAATTGAAATTCATTACCGTGATGCAGGGAGCGACACTTGTCAACTAAAATTCAGGACCGTTTTTGAAAGGCAATTTAGTATGGCGTGCGGCTTCCATTTTTTTTTTGTTCGTAGCCCCAATGTCATCCCATCCCGTATCATTAACCAATCCAACTTAAAGTCCTCACCCGGCAGCTCAGACGTCGCTCCCTTACATCCAAAATTTAGTGGCTCCTTTAGCTTCATCAAACACATGTCGTTGACTACTCAGTGAAAGCGGTGGTTAAATCCTTACTTACCCCAATATCACCCCATTCCGTAACATTAACCAGTATGCCTTCATGCAACTTGAACTTCTCGCTAGGAAGCTCGGCCTTAACCAGCTTACAATTACATCCAAACGTTATAGGCTCTTTCAGCATCATCAGACAAATGTCATTTACTACTCGGCGAAATCTATGGTTCAATTATTACCCCAATATCACCCCATCCCGTAAAATGAATCAGTGTGCCTTCATGCAACTTGAACTTCTCGCTAGGAAGCTCCGCCTTAACCAGCTTACAATTACAACCAAACGTTATAGGGTCTTTCAGTTTCATCAGCCAAATGTCATTCACTACTCGGCGAAATCTGTGACTCAATTCTTACCCCAATATCACCCTATGCCGTAAAATTAACCAGCAGTGTTATTCACTAAGGAAACCGCCTTGCTGTCAGCGCTGTGTCAGTGCTGCGGCAGCGTCGAGCCTAAAAATGGTATTCACTAATGTACTTTAAACGACACTAGTGCTCGGCGACGAATGCGGCGTGAGCTGGAACTACATTGCGTCGAAAGTTTGACGTTTAATGTATGAACTTCGTATTCTCTAACGAAAAACAGCGACGAACTCGCCCACAATCTCGCTCACAGCCTCGATTCCTAATGTCAAATCAAACAGCTAGGATTTTAGACAAGGCTGTCTCGACATCGAGCTCGTTGACGAACGCAGCGTCGAATGTGTCAATAAGAGAATAGCATAGCAGTGTGCCTTCATGCAACTTAAACTTCTCGCTAGGAAGCTCGGCCTTAACCAGCTTACAGCCAAACGTTATAGGCTCTTTCAGCATCATCAGACAAATGTCATTCACTACTCGGCGAAATCTGTGGCTCAATTCTTACCCCAATATCACCCCATCCCGTAAAATAAATCAGTGTGCCTTCATGCAATTTGAACTTCTCGCTAGGAAGCTCGGGCATTTACATTAGTATGATTTATCAGCGAAAGATTATTTCTAATTAAGGTTACCATACTCTGATAGTTCTGTGTAGTATGAAAAGTCTTCATTTCCAATCAAAATCAAGCAAGTATCCTTCTTTGTGAAATTATTTAATTTGTTCTCAATGCTCTCCAATAGCACAGAGACACCCCCGCAAGGTACGATATAGTGGCATATCTTGTATTCCGCCAATCCACTAAAAGTATTTTCCGCTGATCTTAGTATTTAATTTTTATTGTTACTACTAATAATTCATTCACTACACTGCGAAATCTATGATTCAATTCTTACCCCAATATCACCCCATCCTGTAACATTAACCAGCGTGCCTTCATGCAACTCGAATTTCTCATCAGGAAGCTCGACCTTCACCACTTTACAACCAAACGGTACAGGGTCTTTTAGTTTCATCAGACAAATGTCGTTCATTACTCCTCGTAAACTGAAGTTCGCGTGGCTGATCGTTTTCTCCACGTCGATGAAAACACCCCCGGTGTTGATGCGGTCGGAGCCGACGAGGACTCTTTTCGTTGCGTTGTCTTGTCTACAATGTATAATAAATATAATAATTAGGTATGAAAAGAAAAAAAATATTTATTCAGAAATATAAATTAGAATTTTCTGCCCAATCACGAACTGTTTTTTGGCAGACAAAGCTGTGTCGTTATATGTATAACACATGAGTGTCTAAAAAATAATCAGATTACTACTGTCACTTACTTTTTTACTAGTTTTGTATGTGGAACTTGTAATCAATATTCCAAAATCCACTTATGAATGCAATCGAAAGGAGTAACCGAATTACTTTTTGGACAATTCGGCCCACAATGTAGTTAACCTAATTTACCTGCCTTACTACCTGAAGTACTCAAATTTTTACCTTTGCTATAGGTAAAAATTTGATTACTTGAATAGTAGATTACATGCCAAGGCCGTTTAAGCGGGAAATGTCTCGAATGACGTGAAATTGTAGGCCGATGCGAAGCCGAGGCCGACAAACATGTGATCCGAGGCTTTCGCATTTAACGGCCGAGGTGTGTTTACTATTTTTCTGCTCAACGGAGCCGGCAGGCGGCAACTTAGTTTAGCGCAGCGGCCGGCAAAGTGCTGTTTGCCGACCGGAGGACAGAAAAAGTGCATTTCGGGCAATGCTCTGTGTAGGGTTGTGTAATATTTTGTTATTTTTTTAGTATGACAATTTTGGTGGTTATAGGCTGTAAGGAGGTTTTAAGTAGATACAGGAGGTAATAATATATAATAAAATACCTGAGCCAATCAGAACCAATGAAACAGAGCGACGTTTTCTGAAATGCCTCAGAATGTATTGTATCTCAAAGACCTATTACGCTGTTAATGAATTTCTAGATGAGAAATAATTATTACAAATAATAAATATTTATTTTGTTAAGTACTTTATTTATTTATGGAATTGTATATTATTGTAATGAAATGATTTGATGTATGTTTCCTATGTAATTGACGGTGTATGATTAATACCAATAAATGTCTTGTCTTGTAATAATAGAAAATTCTCGCCATAAGGTATAAGCCAAAGTCTTATTCGAATTCAGATTAGGATATGCTGCTAATCCTAGTAGTTCAAAGGTATTGCCACGCACAACAACTACAGGGAAATGAAAACAACGTTTTACTTACGGAAATACATCGATGACGTAAGGGCAATGAGCAGCGGTCAGCACAAACCGCTCGTGTATGATGGACCCACCGCAGAACACTTGGTATTCGCTATTTAGAGGTTTGAAGTATAAGGCGGCTATGTACGGGGCATCTTGCACTGAGACAGTGTGGCCGCCGATGATCTCGAGATTGCTTGCACAGTTGTCTGGTGCATGAAGAACTGAAAGTTACAATAAATGTATACAGATTCAATAATATAGAGAATGTACCTACACTTATTCTCATTCCTGTGATATCATAGAAGTTTTTGTACCGTAGTTGTAGCTTCGATTTTGTACCGTGATCCATTTACACACTTATATTGATAAAAAAGGGCTCCGTAGTTATTCAAAAACGGCTGGGCCGATTATGTTCGAAATATAGAGCTTTTATTTTAAAGTATTCTAGAAGCTCACTGTTCATGATTTTTTTCATATTTTTTGAACCTACTGATCAAAAGTTAGAGGGAAGTTGATCAAAAGAAAGATCACAATTTTTTTTTCTTCTGGAGCGATTATCTCCTAAAATACTGACTTAAGAAGAATACTTTTTTAAGACTCTTATTCTTTTTAAGAGACCTTTTCAATGGTACCACTTCACCAGTTGAGGAGGTACCCCTGAATTGTATTTTCTAGTTTTTATTCTACCTCTTTGCTGGCATGATTAAAATGTACCAAATTACAGATTTCTAGTACTAACGGGCACTGAGCTATACTGCGGACAGACGGATAGACGGACATGGCGAAACTATAAGGGTTCCCTAAAAAGATGGGACCCTAAAAAGATAATTCTTAATTCGTTTTTAACGTATGGTTTCTTACACATCTTCAACCTATCTCAGTCCACTGCTGGACGTAGGCCTCTCTTATTAACTGATAACTATGCGTATAGACGCATTAGGAGGTAATTGCCCGTACCTAATCTCCACGTTAGGCAAGCGGATTGGCGATCGCAGTAATGTGTCCGCTTAGATGACGCTGCTGCCCATCATCAAGCTTTTATCAAATAATGGTCAGTGACACTTCAATCCCTTAGTCGGCTTTTACGACGCCCGTGGGAAGAGTTGCGTATGGTCTCTAATGAAAAAAAACACTTCAAGCAGCTAATTGCTACTTTCTGTATCTAAAATGCTTCACTCGTAAATATGTAATCTCTAAACATGCAGTAGTTATTACGAGTAGTTACCTGTGCCGAATGCCACTTGAGAAAATGCCACAATTGCCGGAAAGTATAATAACTTTAGGGAATCCATGATGGCTGTACGCACGTGTTGATATAGAGTTCGTTAATGTTATAGCGCGCATTGGAACCCGCGTTTTTGTACTTAATTAAGCCACAAATAAACCCGTTGTATAAATGAACGATAACCTATAGATTTGTATGTTATCAACGCAACATAAAATTATCGATACCGAGATCTAATACCTAATTTATATAATTTAATATCGTCTTTTTTATCGGACACGTATGGGATACCCCTCCCCAATGTCGTTAATACGTTACCCAGGAAAAACATTGTTCGACAACATTTCAAAATATTTTGACGATTCTTTTTTTATTTGAAAGCTGATTTGAAGCTCGCCGATTGATCCCATTTTAATTTGGTTCAGTTCTGATAATGACATTCATGATAAAACCATGTTTTAAATTTGCATTAACCATGTGCACGACAGATGGACGAATAACTCGTTACGACGTCAACCGATTTTGATAATATTTTTTTAGTACAGATGGTGCCTTTTTTAGCCACTAGTGCGAGAAGTGGCTCATTTTACGTCTGGTACAAAACTTCGGAGAGCCATCTGTACTAAAAAACGTCGTACGAGACACGTGCAAAAACATCAAATTCGTAACTCGTGTCGATTTAAAACACTCCCTATCGGTCGTGTTTTAAAACATCGCCACTCGTTCCGAATTTCATGTTTTTCGCACTTGTGTCCTAATGTATTATTTTTAATTGCCTTCAAAACAAACCGAGGTGATCCCGTTGGCACCAATACAAATCGGGGTACGATGATGGAACCTTGGAGTAATCTGTTGAAGTCGGTTTTTTAAATGTTTAATGTGGTGATTATTCAAATTGGCCTAAAAAAATACAAGCCACCTTTTGCCCGCAGACACGTCTCCGGCGCCGTGCTGAACGCGCTCGCGAACATCGCAGCGAACGTTCGCGGCACGAACGCACGGCTCGAACTGCTGACCCGCCTTCTCGAGTTATTCGTTCAGCTAGGGCTGGGCGGCGAGCGAGCTACTGACCGCTCGCCCGCGCCGGTGCTCAAGAGCTCGGGCAGTGCGGGCAACCTGGGCGTGCTGATACCTGTTATAGCGGTCAGTGGTAAACATTTCTCGTCTCCAGCACTGGTGTAGGGCTCTGGCCACGCGGGGAATCTTGGCGTGTTGATACCTGTTACAGCGGTCAGTGAATCCATCCCTTTTTTGTTGTTATTCTGTCACATCACCCTGGGGACAATAGTTGAATAGTTTGTTAGAAGAAAGTATCCTGCAAGCTCTACTATCATGAGTGGGTGTGACCCACCTTGGAAAGGCCACATAAAAATTCAAGATTTTGTCAATTTAATGCTATTAAGCTATAATTTTAAGGGTGACCCAGGAGAACGCAACCATGGCGACAAGTGATATAAAATAAAAACTGATTGACTTATTTACTTTCAAGAAGACTACTTCTCACTCAGCGCTGTAATGAAGAACTCTGGCAGCGCTGGAAACCTTGCGTTTGGTATTGGCTCTGGCTTCAAAATTTTGTGGTTCTATTAAAAACTTAACTCCCTTCAATTAATGTAGTCCCCACTTGCATTAATACCAAGTATTTTTCACAGGTATTAGTAAAAAGACTGCCTCCGATAAAGAACCCAAAACCACGTCTCCACAAATTGTTCCGGGACTACTGGCTCTACTGTGTCGTCATGGGATTCACGGCGGCAGAATCACGTAAATATTGCTCTTGATATTTCTCTATACTGTTCTCTAACTCTTGAACTATTTGCTCTAAATATTTGACAGCATTTCAAATTCTTGACACACTGAAAGAAAATCCTGATTTTGAATTTGTTGGTAGTGTGTAAGTAAGGAAATTATCTTCAAGGATCGGAACCGGTTCGAAAAATACCGGTTAATTTCCGTTTTACTCCGAACTCCGAAGCTGCGACCGTTTTAAGAACTTTATTGTAGCCTAAATAAACCGGTTTATTTGACAAGTGACACTGACAGCGACAAGTTATCAGCTTAACCTTGGCTGGATTAAAATTTAATTGGGCTGGAACTTTATAATAACGTTCCTTTAAAAACCTGCCAAAACATAACGGTACAACGAACGAAACCGAAATAAAATGTTTTACGTTTAACCGGATTGAAATTTTAACCGGTATCCGAGCCCTGCTTATCTTACGTCGCGTAAGTCATAAACTCAGATATTCATACATTACGAAGCGGCATTGTTAGACATCAGGAAGTGGTGGGTTTCCTGATGAGCAATCGCACATGTATCATCGCTAACACAGTTATTCATGATATGTATATGCATTGTAGTTATTAAGGCCGCAGTCATTTCGACCAGCCGCCCGCGGCGTCCGAATGGTGTGTTCCAGAATGCTGGTGAGTGGTCGTTTTCACCCGCCCCTGACGGCGTCCCTTCGTGTGGCGGGCGAAAACGACCGCTCACGAGCATTCTCGAACTCACCATTGTTGCCTCTCAACACCGTCCTCAAATAACGGTGTAACGACCGTCCCACCCTTGTGGGATGCGACCCGGCCACAGCTGCAGTATCGGAAACGCGGGAGCAGCCACACATATCGTTTGTATATTCATTCAGTTCAGAACACACCATTTGGACGTCGCGGGCGACGGGCCGCTGTCAGTCTCGGGCGGGCGGCTGGTCAAAACGACCGCGGTTGTGTTTTAAGCTAACAGAGATATAAAGACTCCGTAAAATTGAGCAGCAGCTTCGTTCAGTTTAGGCTTTTTATTACCTGCTAAGGCAATTCGTTCAGTGTGGTTCCGGCTAACAAGCAACATTTTATGGTAACATACTTATCACATATTAATAAAGATGGCAAAAACTTGAAATACTGTCAAATCAACACTTATTCTCTATTCGTTCCACCAGCGTGTCGCTATCGCTAACTAACGCTTCTGATAATACTAAGAAGCCGATTTAGGTTCTGATTCCTTTATTCATAAACGTCTCCTAATTTTGTCCCTTTCGCCCTTATGAATATATTGATGAGACCGAAAGAGACAAACAATACTTAATGGATTGCTAAGTTAGCAGACTTTTATGAATAAGGGGATAAATATATTGCTTTATTTAATAAATGATGCTTCCATTTTTTGGCTAGTGGTTGGTTTTTGGCTTCTGTAGACTAATCTGTTTAATCCTGCGATTGCTGTGGTAATACAAGCCACGAGGGAATGTCATGGCTTCAATAAATTATTTAATAAATTGTGCGGGATGGGTTAGACCACTAAGGGTGCCACCACTAAGGGGCGGAGAGGAGCGGAGATGTGCAAAATTGACCAATTACAATTTTGCACATCTCCGCTCCTCTCCGCCTCAGTGGAGCCGCACCCTAAGGGGCTAATTATTCAATCTTTAGTTAAGTGTCCGTTTTTTTTTAATTATTACTGTCCTTTTCACTAGTCATGAGAGGGAAAATGACAGAGCTAAAATTTATCTGACTAATCGTCACTGCGATTCCGTACCGTCTGCGTATTTTGAGCAGCGGTCTGGGGGCATGCGGCAAAAACGTTTCGGATACGATGCGATCCCATATACCGTCACCGTTTTTGAGCATTGGTGCGATCGCACCTTAATATTGATAGCCTGGCCGCAAGCCAGATAAGTTGAAGTATCAATATCTAACCAATTAAAAGACAAATCGTTTGGCTTCCGCGGAACCGTAAGCGACACTGGTGGAACCCTATATCTGAACTTACTAGAGATGTCTAAACGTGTTCTCTTCTCCTCCGGTGACGCCCGTAGCCATGCGCAAGCGTGAGTACACCTCTTAGAACGTTGTGTGTTTGGTTTTAATCGATTTGTTGCATGTCGCCGCTATACTTATTCAAACTCGTATCAAATAGTATTTGTCGCCTCGATAGTTGGGCAAAAAGTGGTCTGATTGCTTCTGTATAATAGTCTAGGACACGTGCAGAGGCTTCGATGGTTAGAAAGGAAGAGATCTGGTGTCTCGGTGCACCGCTTTATGTCGCCGGGGACAGTGCAATACCGCGTAACTAACAAATTCCATTAGGGTAAATTTGAGTGTCAATTGTTTGATATTTGAACTCTATCTGCTTTGGTAGTTACGCGGTATTGCACTATGCCCGACGATGCGGTGGAGTAGGCGCGCAACTTAGGCGCTGTTGTCGCGCTCACGGAGCGTTCCGATCCGCTATCGACGGTCGTCATGATTGGTCAACGCCGGTGTTAGTGTTACCAGGCGTTAACAGATTTTTATGTGTACTTTGTCACCTAGATTATAAAGTACACATACAAAAATAATCGGAAGGAGTAATCAGATCACTATTTGCTGCCTAACACTGTGCAATACTCACTTGACGGAATAAAACCCGGATTCAGAGTGAAGGAAATGTGACATTTCCATAAATTTATTACTGAAAAATTACGAATAAAAGTAAATCCGAGGTTGAGAAATTATAGCGACGATATAGACTGTATATTCTGGCAAAAAAGAAATTATAAACTGGCAATGCGGTAGTCTCAAATTAATCTAAAGAAAACGGGACAGCATGATAATGTTGCCAGTTTTTTCATTTCTACTTACGTCAGATTTTATGAGACACAGATGCGAGACGTGTGTTGCTATATTCAAATTTGAACATTTCATGCACTTATTATGTTACATTTAACTGTCAATGATCGCTTACGATCGAGTCGTGAAATTTTCTTTGCTTTACATAAAAATCGAATAAAAGGTACCGTAAACTGCGAAAATCTAAAATTTCGAGCGTTTGCCATTGTCACTCCAACGAAAGCGTCATGGGTATGACAGACACGAATGTCCGAAGTTAACGAATTTTGTAGTTCGCTATATGACGTATTATACGTGATAGTGAACTTAATGTGCATTGTAATAAGGATTATGGTTAGTGATGGGTCGTTCCCGGTAACTTACCGACCGAACCCTGTATGGGGAATATTACCAAATAGAACCTTTCCCCATAGTAAGATTGGAAAATTACTGGGAACGACCCATCACTAATTATGGTAAGTTAACTATGTTTGCGTTTGTTTACATTTTCTATGCAAGACATAAACTGACAGATGTAGTACACAATCTTTTCCCTTCGTCTTTTCACGGTAACGACCGAATTCATATTGCTGTCACAATTATTTTGAATATTCATTGCGCAGAAGCTAATTGAGACAGAAATATAAATTCGTATGTTTCCGCGATAAAACCAACGGTAAATATTGTTCACTACATCTGTATTTCTCCGATAAAATAATAAAGTACTCGCAACATATTCCTATAGTAATTTGCGCTCGCGATGTGGATCGTACACACGTAATTGCGAAGAAAACAGACTGTTAGTGTAAATGAACACATGTTTTATTGACACGTAAGATAATAATATTCAGTCTGTTTTATTGCAAGTGCAGGTTAGTTGAAAATGTGGTGTGATAGTTATCACGCAATTAAGTACTGCTCTGAAAGTGGTGACATTTTTTTTTCTATGGCAGGGTCGCCATGTAAGAATTAAATATATCGCAGCGGCTACAGTTCTCACAAATATCTGAGTAGAGACCTCTATTGTCATGGCGTTAGAGTGTATTTTCGGATATTTTAGAGGTCCGTGGTCGCGCTGATATTTATGACTGCGACTGTACAAATTTGAGGATAAATCATGTTTTAACGATACAGTATGCACAGTATGAAGTAGGGTGAGTGTGAATTTAAAGCACAACTTTAGTTGCTGAATTATAACTATGACATCACATTTCAGATGTAAATTAATAAATAATATTGATATTGTAACATTTACAGCGATATATCGTAGTGTGCGTATAATTTCAGAGTGTGCTTCTTAGGTCAATCATAGTGCAATGTTAGACTTTTATTTACAAGACTTAGCTTGTACCCTATTTTGCGGGTAAAAGTTATATCAAGACATCGTGATATAACTGAGTTTTTTTATGTGATTGTACCATCCCATTTCATCCAAATTAACATACAAAATTCCAAAAACTCATTACGTACATTGGTTTTGTAAATTACTTGTAGAATGCTTTAGTGTTTTGCGGTTTTACTTTTTGAAAATCCCTTGAATTTGAGAATGTCCTATTTTAATTAAAAGTATCAGTTTCTGTTATGATAAGTGATTAATCAAAATAACGATGGAATACATAATACTATAACATTGGATCATGCTATAATCAAGCTGTTTTGATTGTGAAAATTCTGTTTAAATACCTTGAAAAAGTGGGAATATCTATTGGTATCGATAATAATATGACTATGCAATAAATAAATTGAAATTGAATTTGAAATAACACATAATTTGTGAATAACAAATATCATTATTGTCGGGGCAATTGAAAATAATTACGTACATAATCACCACGAAAACGTCTGTATTCATATTACTGTGATAATAAATTTTAGAATCCATTACACTAAAGTTCATTGACACAGAAAGACAAACTCGACGTCGTGTCTGTAAAAATAACTTATAATCTATTAATTAACTTAATTGCAAATAAACTATCTATTAATCGATTCGCTCAACACTCCTTGATAAACGTCTTAAAAGTACATCCAATAAAACAAAACTATCTCCCCAGGACTTTGGCCTCAAGAGTGGTACGCCGGCGTAAAAGAGATAGCTGTAAAATCTCCATATCTCGTTTCGCAAACTTCTCTCCGATCCGATCTACGCGAACTCCAGTACACGTCTGCTGTCAGGAACGACTCTGTGTCGGTGACAGAGCTGCAAGAATTGAAGACTCAGATACTGAATTTGTTGGATCACCCGCAAGATATCTCGGTGATAGTTAGCAAGCTTACGTTCGCGCCGTGCATGTATTTGCTGAGTGTGTACTGGCTAGAAACTTTGAGGTATGTAAAGGGTTATATAAATTGAAAAATTGTATGAATGATAGAGGCTTAGGAGTTCAAGACGTTGATACTTAATCTGGCCTGCTATCGCGAATACCGAAATCCGAAAATTTCGGGTATTTGTCTCTGTCAATGCATCGAAGCCATCATTAGAACGCCCTGCATGTATTTGCTGAGTGTGTACTGGCTATACACTTTGAGGTAAGTAAAGGGTAGAATGAATTGAGAAATTGTGTAAAACGATAGAGGTTCAGTTGAAGACACAGATACTGAATTTGTTGGACCACCCGCAAGATAACTCGGTGATAGTTAGCAAGCTTACATTCGCACCGTGCATGTATCTGTGTGTGTACTGGCTAGAAACTTTGAGGTAAGTTAGGGGCAGACCGCAAAAATATCGAATCATGAAGGTTTTTCTGACAGATTTTTTCATTACGGCTATAACTGAACTATCGTTGGTATTATGTGTTTCGTTCGACTTCGGAGATCTTCAGTATGTGAGAGCGTAGCGTCTCCCAATGACCGATAGATGCCGCTAGCGTCTATGAAGCCGCTCCACAGCCCGTAGCGCGCCGCTGTGACGTAGTTTCCGCTCAAACAGCTTCCTGTAACCAACCAGCTCGCACCCGGCGACTCGCCGCCATTTCATTGTTTCGTCGACCGTCTTGGCCGAAGGTCCGCATATTTTTATTTAAATTCGACACGTGGTCTTTAACTTTTCGATCGACTTAATTCCCAGTAATTATATTTCGGAACTTCTGCTCGAACAGAAAAGTTATTTTAAGGAAGTCATTTGAAGTGTTTCGCTAATCGTCAAGAAAGTGGTCTATCGTTAAATATTTACGACGAAAATTTAAGATTCGAATTTTAAAATTTCATTTCGAATAATCGAGTTCCCGAAGTATTTTCGAACCGATAACGTCCGTCGCGCAATTTTCAAGAGTGACTTCGATCTACCCACTTTTTCTGGCGAAATACGTTCTCGACCACGATCGTGTTTTAAACGTTACCGTCGTTCAGTCGTAGGCGTTTCCGAGATTTTTAAAGTAGGAAATCGTCCGATTAACGCGTGTTTTTAATCGCGTTACTTCTCATACGGTAACGTAAGCCGCTCCGCACCCGACGAGAGGAAACTTGCATCGCGATCATCGTGTCGCCGCAGGCCGGGGGCGGTTCACGCGCCGCCACGTCGCCGGCGCCGCCGTGTCGCCGCCGCGGCCGGGCGCGCCGGGGGCCACCCCGCGCTCCGCCGCCGTGTCGCCGCCGCGGCCGGGCGCGCCGGGGGCCACCCCGCGCTCCGCCGCCGTGTCGCCGCCGCGGCCGGGCGCGCCGGGGGCCACCCCGCGCTCCGCCGCCGTGTCGCCGCCGCGGCCGGGCGCGCCGGGGGCCACCCCGCGCTCCGCCGCCGTGTCGCCGCCGCGGCCGGGCGCGCCGGGGGCCACCCCGCGCTCCGCCGCCGTGTCGCCGCCGCGGCCGGGCGCGCCGGGGGCCACCCCGCGCTCCGCCGCCGTGTCGCCGCCGCGGCCGGGCGCGCCGGGGGCCACCCCGCGCTCCGCCGCCGTGTCGCCGCCGCGGCCGGGCGCGCCGGGGGCCACCCCGCGCTCCGCCGCCGTGTCGCCGCCGCGGCCGGGCGCGCCGGGGCCCACCCCGCGCTCCGCCGCCGTGTCGCCGCCGCGGCCGGGCGCGCCGGGGGCCACCCCGCGCTCCGCCGCCGTGTCGCCGCCGCGGCCGGGCGCGCCGGGGCCCACCCCGCGCTCCGCCGCCGTGTCGCCGCCGCGGCCGGGCGCGCCGGGGGCCACCCCGCGCTCCGCCGCCGCCGCCGGGAGCTGCAGCTGGACCTGGGTACTCTTTACGTTTTCCGCTCTCGGATCGATTGGTGAGTTAGCTTAATGATATTCTATTAACCCAAGGAGTCTAGTCTGCGGATGGCGACGAAAGTTGTGATGAGACTGACGTGGCGCCATGTGGACGCCACCGGTCCTGACCTCACTAGCTGCCACGTGAGCGCTGGCCGCCACGTGGTCGCCACTGGCTGCCACGTGGGCACCACCGCGCCATGTGGGTGCCACCGATCCTGACCTCACTGGCCGCCACGTGGGCACCAACGGTCCCGACTTCATTGGCCGCCATATGGGTGCCACCGATCCTGACCTCACTGGCCGCTACATGTTCGCCACCGATCCTGACCTCACTGGCCGCCTCGTGGGCGCCACCGGTCCTGACCTCACTGGCCGCCACCTGGGCGCCACCGGTCCTGATCTCACTGGCCGCCACCTGGGCGCCACCGGTCCTGATCTCACTGGCCGCCACCTAGGCGCCACCGATCCCGACCTCACTGGCCGCCACATGGGCGCCACCGGTCCTGATCTCACTGGCCGCCACCTGGGCGCCTCCGATCCCGACCTCACTGGCCGCCACGACGGTGCCACCGGGGCGGGGACTCCACTGGCTGCCATGTTGGTGCCACCGGGCCTGACGTCGCTAGCTGTCACGGGGACGCCATCGGTCCCGACGCTGGCCGCCACCGGTCCCGACGCGACTGAACGCCACGTGAACACCACGGGCCCTGACCTCACTGACGCCATGTCGGTGCCGCCGGCCCCGACGTCACTAGCTGCCACGTGGGCACCACCCGTCCTGAACTCACTGCTCGCCACGTGGGTGCCACAGGTACTAACGTCATTGAGTGCCATGCCGGCACCACCGATCCCGTTTTTTGACGGGGTGCCACTACGATGCTACCGATCCCGACCTCACTGGGCGCTACAACGGTGCCACCGGTCCTCGCCTCATTGGCTGCCGCAACCACGACACCGGTCCCGACTTCACTAGTCGTCGCGACGGCACCATCGGTATTGACCTCACCGGGTGCCACGGGACACCGCTGGCCACGAAATTATAGTCACCATGATGACATTACAGGTAATAATACTGCCGTTCGATGCTGATGCTGTCCAGTCATGGCGGTATAACCCACCTCCATGTTGCTGCCGATTACGAAACCGCTACATTCACGCGACCACCGCAATGGCGCTACAAGTCAGAATACAATTGGTCCGATGAAGTTCATTGTGCAACTACAGTGGCCCGCCAAGCCGATACAATGACGCCACGATAACGCCTCGCTGCCGGCTGCCAACTGGCCGGATGACGCCACCGCCCGCGATATTCGCCATACGGCGGAAGCTCTGCCCAACGCGAAAGCGCCAACGACTCTTGTCAGTTTGGCCCCCCCATATCACATAAGTAACCAAGCTGATGCCGGCAACCACCCTGGCGCCGCCTGCCGAGCGGAAGCATTGCAAACCACAGTCTGGTGCTCCTGCTTCGGGTGTTCCTGATAGACATACACGTGCCTACTGCAGCTGGGGGATTGCAAACCCCTCGTTCTCGATCGAGTATCCGTTGTAGTGGCTGACCGAGTCACAAGGAACTGCGTCCTATTGTTCTGTAGGAAATCTGTACGTTGTATCTATATTCAAAAACTATCTGCAGTCTCCCACGATCCAATACAGCAGAAGCAGGAACACTTAGTGCACACTGCACCAAACCGAAGACCTGTTCGACAATGAATGGAATCTGTAACGTAATATCTCAAATTATTCTACAAATGTTTGACCAGCCCCGGATTCCTCAGACACTCAAATCCGCGGGCCTGCTTTCTGAAAACTGGTGGTATTGACAAGGTTTGGAAACAGATCTCTTATAATCTCTCTACTCGCACTCGTTCTCCAACTATACGGGGTCCTCCTCATAAAACGAACCATTTCTCCGAGGGCAATAAACAAATTTGGGACAAAAACCCCCGGTCGTAAGCGAGCTCGAGATACAGCTGCACGAGGAAAGAGGCCATGGAGAGATAGCTCGAAACACTGGTATACTCGTCACAGAAAATAAATTCTTCGTTTTTATCTAAGCGTATTGCTATGCCCGGTGCTATTCCTACACAGATTATTCTTTCCCAGAGCCGATTAAAGGTCTCCCATATTAATAGCTGAACTTACTTACTCCTCTAGCGCTACGACCCAAAGAAAGTCCTGGTCCCCAACACGACTGTTCACCTCTGACTCCGGTCCTGGGCAGTTTTAGTATACTTAATATTATTTGTAAGTAAACAATTGGATGCGTCCGTGACTGCGTCCACATGATACATTTCTGACCAACGTTTGATCACCTATCAAGACTATTTCCTGATAGCAATCCAGTCGAAAAAGTAGTACAGATTACCAGATCGACCCCCATCAACCTAGGTTAGCAAATATACTATCTGAAATACGTTACAATCCTTACTCAAACCATAGCCACAACATTTGCGTCCTGCAGGGAAAATAAGGTAAATGATTGGTTGTGAGACAGCCTGTCTCGCGTCCAACGTCGTGCGCTCCTAGACGGACTCAACCTTACGAACTTGGGCGTCCATGGAGGCTGGTTGCACTATCGCAGGCCCTAACACTGCTTCGGGCGATTACAGAGTCCCATGCCAGCTCCCATCTCATCTGCCAACCGGACTCTTGAGGGAATCTCCCATGGTGAATTAAGAACGTAATAAAATACGTTCATATCGAGGTAAGAAGGAAACACTATACTGAGTATATTGATCAACGCACCGCATTCTCAGTCGGTCCTCAACAGGAAGCCGGTGCATGATCTCCAACAGGGAACTTGCACTGCGACTCCAAAAAAAAAAAAAAAAAACCTACACTTTAAAACTTAAGGAGAACCTGAGGAGATCGATAGTTAGTATGATTATTAGTTACAACGACCAACGCAGAAAGTATTGGCATCAGGGAATTGCCTACGCACTACAGGTCGGTACTTTCAGGAAGTCGACGGACGAGCTAGGGGACTCTGCGCCCCCGAGCGGCACCAGCGCCCGGAGGCCACTGAGCAGATCTTCACCCGCTAGGGTACCCCGTCCATCGACCTGTTCGCTCACCTCAAACGTTCACGTGCCACAGTATGTCTCAGTCTACTGGCCCTAACTGAACGCACGATGCGTTGAGGTAAGCGGAACGCTGCGACACCGACGCTGACTGACCAGATCAAAAGAAAAGTCTGCTGGTGTTCCGTTGGCGTTTCTCCAAAGTAAAAACAGGTACGCCCATATGGAAAATAGTCATCGTGGTACGCTAAAAATAACATCGTCTGCCAGTTGTCTCATCAAATCAAGTAACGAAAATATCCTCTCATATTTTATCGCATTTAGCGTAGCGAACGATAATCTCTGATTAATATTATTTGTAAAGCATTTATTTGGCGAAACCTTCGCCTTCAAGGTGCCTGTTTGATTAAACGCTTAAAGAATACTAGTTTTAATCTGAACAGCTGTACGACATATCAGAGAGAAACCCACATATGGAATGTTAATACCGAGTTTAGAGTCCATGACCTTACACTGTACTGTATTATACGTAGACAATTATTCTAATAATTCTCACTTAATTATTTCCTTTCTGAAATTCCGTTCTAAATTAGATAACATCAAAATATGAACCCGGTATTCTGGACGTGTCAATTCGTATAAATTACCGAAAATGTTATGTGAAACTTATGTGTAAAAACTGCGGATGAGTAAGTCCTATATATAATCTGCGGATATCTACTCTGTAGATGTATGCAAATAGCATGTCAACCCAACCGAAAAGCCTCGTTTGAGCCTATTCTTAACCTCTGAATGCAAAGCGATGCATCATGTATTCTTAATTTTATTGACTACACGTCAAAATTCATTGGTTGGTTTAGGGCAGTAGAGCCCTAACATTTCTGCACCCGCTAACTCGCCACCAGGAGATAATAGACAGGTCTCACATACTGAAGATCTCCGAAGTCGAACGAAACACATAATATGAAATTTTACCTTCCAATAAAATTAATATTATGTTTTCTAAGACTTCGGAGATCTGGATAATGCCTTCCTGGTGGCAATATTTTATCAACCTTTACATTCTCCTCAACAATGAAATGGCGGCGAGTCGCCGGGTGCGAGCTGGTTGGTTACAGGAAGCTGTTTGAGCGGAAACTACGTCACAGCGGCGCGCTACGGGCTGTGGAGCGGCTTCATAGACGCTAGCGGCATCTATCGGTCATTGGGAGACGCTACGCTCTCACATACTGAAGATCTCCGAAGTCTTAGAAAACATAATATTAATTTTATTGGAAGGTAAAATTTCATATTATTAATTTATATGAATGCTGCCCTGTTCTACTAAAATCATCTTACTTCTATAGCCTGCTTCTATAATAAGATAGATTAAAGCTTGAACATAACTTCGTAAAACAAAATCAAACCTTTCATTTACCACCTGGTTCTTGACATCTTCTGTATTTCTTGTAGGGTGACCAACTCTCCGGAGCCAAGTCTGCAGCCAATCATCGAGTATTTGAGCGACACGGCGCTGCAAAAGGATAAAAGCATGATGTGGCAATGTGTTGCCAGGTATGTTGATCATATTTATAATATTGCGTTTTTTTAATAATATTCTTATAAATACTCTTATTTGAAATATGCTAAATACATCTACTTTAAATGTGCTGCATAAAATAGTCATTGGAATAGGTGCTGATTTCAATTTAAATCTCTGCATACATTACCGTTACAGAATTCATATCATACCCGAGTTTAAATCAACAGGAGACATGAGGCTAGTGAATTAAACAGAAAAACAACACAAATTACCATTGCATTATATGCAAAAACAAACGGGTTTTAATCGCGTAAACTTCCGTTTAATTTTATCCTGACATTTCGGGCATGATGTTACACCCGTGGTGGCAGGCAGACTGATAAGTCAGGATAAAATGATGATAATCGTGAAAGTTTAAATCAATATACTATTGCTTTAACCATGTTTTGATACCTACTATCACGGTTGCGTTCATTTTCCACTTTTTTAAATCATCAACTCTAACAGCGTTGGCGACAAGGTGTTCCTCAAATTCCTCGACGTGATGTCAGAGAAAGTGAAAGACGAGTCCCGAGAGCGCGAGCTCGAAGGGCACGCACAGTTCCTGCTGGTGAACTTCAACCACATACACAAGCAGATACGACGTGTGGCTGACAAATGGCTGGCTGGACTTGTTGACCGCTTCCCGCATCTATTATGGAATTGCCGGGTAAGTCTTATTGAAACTTAGGTCCGAGAAAAAATAGCCGCCATTTAGAAATTTTTAGGTTTTTGCCCGATTGGGTTGTTTACAGACTTGCACTTAAAATATAACTAGAAGAAGGACTTCAGAGCGTAGTTCGTTCTGAAGTCCGTTCTATTAAAAATTCTGTTGTTAAGATATCAGCTAACCAAATTATTTTTATAGGTTCTCTGGTCTATGCTGGACATTCTTCAAGTCCTGAGCTTCAGTTTAGACTTGGATGCTAACCAAGAAACGCCACTACTGAAAGTACCTGGCACTGACTTCACTCTACAACTGCAGGATACCTTGGAAGGTAGAGAGGTAAGTTCAATATGTTTCAAAAACATTTTGTTTGTTCTTTTTGCCACCTCCAAACGAACGTCTATACTAAACTTAACCCTTCGAACGCCAAGAACGACTAATGTGGTCGTGCGTTGTCATGCCTACCTCCCCAGCAGCCACTAAAGTGGTCATCGAGTATGCTGTCAAAGTGTCTTACCGACAGAGATTTATTTTCGTGCCAATTTGTTTACCACGTAATATAATAAAGGCTTCAATGTACAATATGACCTTTTGTATACCACATTTAACGCGAATAAAAACTTACTTACTTACTTTGTTTCTAGGGAATAGTGAAAGATTTCGCCGACCGCTGCCACGGCATTGTCCAAGAAGCCATGAAATGGGCACCTCAGTCTACACGCTCGCATTTGCAAGAGTATCTTAATCAGGTAAAAACGATTTTACGTGATTTATTATGATATGCGCTATTTAGTACATGGTGCTAATCAAATATCTATCATCTCGACTGATCGGTGATCGGACTTGACTTTTATCACAGTTAACTATTATCTTGCTCGCGAACTACTATTGCCTCATGGATCGATTGAAAATAATAATCACGATTGACACGATAATGACTTCAGAAGTGGATAGCTCGGTACATCTGTACATTACATGTAATTCAGTTCAATTTATTTCAAATCTTTATTTTCAGGAGAGGGCCCATTAGTAACAAAAAAATCTTAAAATTATGATTATTTTTACATTGACGATCTGTAATGCATGGATGTATCGACTCATGCCAGCGGTGAAAGCGAAGGACACAGTGTAAATATAATGTTATTTCAGGTCCCAAACTCAACGCTCTGGCATCACGTAGGGCTGGCCCTAGCCACCGGCGCTCTGTTAGGTGCAGCGGGACTCAACCGAGCGTCCGCGCCTCTTTCCAGAGCCGCTTTAGAGAAGCGGCCTCCTTGTGTGACGCAAGACTCAGCCGCGTTGCTCGCTGTTGTATCGCAAAGGAGTCGCTACGCTGGGGAAGTAAGTAATATTCCTTCATATAGCTTACTCAGTAGTATTTAGGGTTGGTAATCACCTAGATGCGAAGGAACCGAGCGTTAGCGAAGCTTTTCTGAGCTGCTTCAGAGAAGCGGCCTCCTTGTGTGACGCAAGACTCGGCCGCGTTACTCGCTGTTGTATCGCAGAGGAGTCGGTACGCTGGGGAAGTAAGTAATATTCCTTCATATACTCAGTAGTATTTAGGGTTGGCGATCATCTAGCTAGATGCAAAGGAACCGAGCGTTAGCGAAGCTTTTCTGAGCTGCTTTAGAGAAGCGGCCTCCTTGTGTGACGCAAGACTCGGCCGCATTACTCGCGGTTGTATCGCAGAGGAGTCGCTACGCTG
The DNA here is from genome assembly GCA_025490895.1 of Thaumatotibia leucotreta. Lineage (NCBI taxonomy): Eukaryota > Metazoa > Arthropoda > Insecta > Lepidoptera > Tortricidae > Thaumatotibia > Thaumatotibia leucotreta. Next base: position 39,613 of record JALPQI010002275.1, read on the forward strand.
GGGAAGTAAATATTGTAAATAAATAGATTGATATCTAGGGATATCTTACACAAATCGACCTAGTCCCACGGTAAGTTGGCGATGATAGCAACCTAGCATATAGATGCGAAGGGACCGAGCGTTAGCGAAGTTTTCCGCACCGCTTTAGAGAAGCGGCCTCCTTGTGTGACACAAGAGTCGGCCGCTCGCTGATGTATCACAAAGAAGTCGTCGTCGGTAGGGTTGGCGATGCTAGCAACGTAGCGCCTTGATGCGAAGGATCAGAGCGTCAGCGAAGCTTTTCTTAGTCGCCTTAGAGAACCGGCCTCCTTGTGTGACACAAGAGTCGGCCGCTCGCTGTTGTATCACAAAGAAGTCGTCGTCGGTAGGGTTGGCGATGCTAGCAACGTAGCGCCTTGATGCGAAGGATCAGAGCGTCAGCGAAGCTTTTCTTAGTCGCCTTAGAGAACCGGCCTCCTTGTGTGACACAAGAGTCGGCCGCTCGCTGTTGTATCACAAAGAAGTCGTCGTCGGTAGGGTTGGCGATGCTAGCAACGTAGCGCCTTGATGCGAAGGATCAGAGCGTCAGCGAAGCTTTTCTTAGTCGCCTTAGAGAACCGGCCTCCTTGTGTGACACAAGAGTCGGCCGCTCGCTGTTGTATCACAAAGAAGTCGTCGTCGGTAGGGTTGGCGATGCTAGCAACGTAGCGCCTTGATGCGAAGGATCAGAGCGTCAGCGAAGCTTTTCTTAGTCGCCTTAGAGAACCGGCCTCCTTGTGTGACACAAGAGTCGGCCGCTCGCTGTTGTATCACAAAGAAGTCGTCGTCGGTAGGGTTGGCGATGCTAGCAACGTAGCGCCTTGATGCAAAGGATCAGAGCGTCAGCGAAGCTTTTCTTAGCCGCTTTAGAGAAGCGGCCTCCTTGTGTGACACAAGACTCGGCCGCATTACTCGCTGTTGTATCGCAGAGAAGTCGCTACGCTGGAGAAGTAAGTAATATTCCTTCATATACTCAGTAGTATTTAGGGTTAGCGATCATCTAGATGCGAAGGAACTGAGCGTTAGCGAAGCTTTTCTTAGCCGCTTTAGAGAAGTGGCCTCCTTGTGTGACGCTAGACTCGGCCGCGTTCCTCGCTGTTGTATCGCAGAGGAGTCGCTACGCTGGGGAAGTAAGTATTGTAAATAAATAGATTGATATCTACGGATATCTTACACAAATCGACCTGGTCCCACGGTAAGTTGGCGATGCTAGCAACCTAGCACCTAGATGCGAAGGGACCGAGCTTTAGCGAAGTTTTCCGCACCGCTTTAGAGAAGCGGCCTCCTTGTGTGACGCAAGACTCGGCCGCGTTACTCGCTGTTGTATCGCAGAGGAGTCGCTACGCTGGGGAAGTAAGTAATATTCCTTCATATACTCAGTAGTATTTAGGGTTGGCGATCATCTAGATGCGAAGGAACCGAGCGTCAGCGAAGCTTTTCTGAGCCGCTTTAGAGAAACGGCATCCTTGTGTGACGCAAGACTCAGCCGCGTTGCTTGCTGTTGTATCGCAGAGGAGTCGCTACGCTGGGGAAGTAAGTATTATAAATAAATAGATTGATATCTAGGGATTTCTTACGCAAATCGACCTAGTCCCACGGTAAGTTGGCGATGCTAGCAACCTAGCACATAGATGCGAAGGAACCGAGTGTTAGCGAAGTTTTCCGCACCGCTTTAGAGAAGCGGCCTCCTTGTGTGACACAAGAGTCGGCCGCTCGCTGTTGTATCATAAAGAAGTCGTCGTCGGTAGGGTTGGCGATGCTAGCAACGTAGTGCCTTGAAGCGAAGGATCAGAGCGTCAGCGAAGCTTTTCTGAGCTGCTTCAGAGATGCGGCCTCCTTGTGTGACGCAAGACTCTGCCGCGTTACTCGCTGTTGTATCGCAAAGGAGTCGCTACGCTGGGGAAGTAAGTAAAATTCCTTCATATAGCTTACTCAGTAGTATTTAGGGTTGGCGATCACCTTGATGCGAAGGATCAGAGCGTTAGCGAAGTTTTCCGCACCGCTTTAGAGAAGCGGCCTCCTTGTGTGACGCAAGACTCGGCCGCTCGCTGTTGTATCATAAAGAAATCGTCGTCGTCGGTAGGGTTGGCGATGCTAGCAACGTAGCGCCTTGATGCGAAGGATCAGAGCGTCAGCGAAGCTTTTCTTAGCCGTTTTAGAGAAGCGGCCTCCTTGTGTGACACAAGACTCGGCCGCTCGCTGTTGTATCACAAAGAAGTCGTCGTCGGTAGGGTTGGCGATGCTAGCAACGTAGCGCCTTGATGCGAAGGATCAAAGCGTTAGCGAAGCTTTTCTTAGCCGCTTTAGAGAAGCGGCCTCCTTGTGTGACACAAGACTCGGCCGCGTTACTCGCTGTTGTATCGCAGAGAAGTCGCTACGATGGGGAAGTAAGTAATGTCCCTTCACATGGCGACCCTGCCAAACTACTAGAATTGTAATAACGAGGTCTGTCATATTTTAGTACTATATTACAAAAGTGAAATTCATATGAAAAGCTAAGACGCAGTACTCGCTGAAATGTCAAAGAGTAAGTATGGTGATGAAGTAAATAGTATCCACTTACATGGCTGTTATTGTCAATGCTACAGAATATCTCATAGATTTTTTTCTCCCGTGCCGCCCTATAAAACCTCAACCACATAGCTCGCTGTAAAACGAGAGAGGCGTTTTGTTAAAATAAAATAGAAATCCTTCACATGGCGACCCTGCCAGACTGTTAACAAAAGGTTTTATTTATGCCGTCATTTCGTAATAAGTTATTTATTTAAACTTTATTGCACAAAAGAAAATCTTAGCATAAAAAAGACTTAATGCCAAGGGCATTATTTACCAGTCAACCCTTACTCTAAGGCCTGAGTAGACGCTCGAACGGGGCGTGCGGCGGGGCGTCCATGTTAAACAAATGCAATCGTATGTGCGTGGCCTGAGTGCACGCTGGTCAAATCCCTTGGACGCTCGACGCGCCGCTGCCCGCCTCGTCGCACGCCCCGCTCGACGCTGGCCACTCAGGCCTTAGACTTAAGCAGAAAGGGTTCCCTCTATCTGGCATAATTTTTTTTGTCCGAAACGTTTTGGACATAACAGACTTGGCATAATCTTAATGAGGCAGAAACATCAATTGGCATAAATAACAATATTTCGAACATTATTTTGCCCGAAACTATCTTGGCATATTATTATTTACGCCGAGTGTTATAAGACAGAAATTAGATTTGCATTTTTTTTTGCATATGTTCGAAACTTACCTTGCATTTTTCGGAATTTGTTGTGAGGGTAAAACATTTTTGCAGTGAGCGAGCGAAGCGAACGAACAAAACCTTTCGGGGCAGATCCGACTCGGATAGGTTAGGTTAGAAGACTAAGGCGGGAGCTTTGCTCCTTAGTCTTCGAGGTTATTTTTTTTTAGCAACCTAGAAAGTACTCGGCTCTGTAACACAATAAGTAACGTGCAGAATATTACTACTAGGTACCTCGAATATATTGAGAGGTTGTAATTATTTTTTCTTTGTTATGCTATAAACAAACTATGCGGATACTTTTTATGCACATCCAGATTATGCCTCATCATAAATAAGAGCATCGAAATTATGCTCGTATAATATTCGGACAACTCGAAATCTGCCACAACGAAATATGCTAAAGTTAAGTATGCCACAACAGGTTCTGCACAAAGCCCATTATGACTACATAGTTTATGCCATATAAAATTATTCATAAAATAATTATGCCACAACAAGGCGAACCAAGCAGAAAAGCTGTGGGCGGTGCTATAATAGTACATTACATCAGAGACCGGGAAAATGAGGATTTCCGGCCAAGTTGGTATATACGGATAGGTAACGAGGCCAGGAATCCGTTTTCACGCCGAGGCATGTATAGTGCTTTTCTCAAACATACAAAGAAAATAATGACAATGTCGAAATTAAAAAAAAAGTTACTTTGCAGGCCTAGGCCTGAAAAGGGTTATGAAATTCCATTTCCATCCCAGTGAGTTACTGCGCCCTAAAAGCGATACTCCCGAGTATATTTAAACAATAATTTATTGCATGTTAAGACAATATTTTATTGCATGTTTGAGAAATATTTATTTTCCGTTAAAGGTAGCAGGGGCGGTGGCAGCCGAAGGCAACGGCGAAGCTGCGCTCTGGCGCGTGGGCGCCCGCCTCCACACGGCGCTGAAGGACGCGTGTACGAGCGAGAGCGAGACGGCGCACCGCGCGGCGCTCTGGCGCGCGACGGCGCTACTTGTGCACGCGCGGCACCACGCCACGCAGGACGGGACTGCGCGCGCGCTGCTGCACTCTGTGGGTCAGTGAAAAAAAAGTTTTAAGGTCGATTTACAACTTGACAGTGACTCCCACACTAGGCTAAGTATAGTGGAAATCAAAAACATTGAGAGGTGCCTGTAACAGTGCGGCATGTTATTATCAAACCGGAATCAGAAAGGGATTCAAAAGTACTGTTTACACAACAATTGACGCAATATTTATCAAGAAAAGAGTTATTTGTAGATCTCGCGAGTGATTAATGAATCTATTGTCTGTAAGTCTCTGAACATAAACTACAAATATATTGATTTAACTATAAATATATCCTAGATTGACTTTACACTGTCGTGTCAGCAGTACTTTCAAATCCCGTTCTAATCGCGGTTTGATAATAACAAAGTGTGTGTGCCTAGTGGCTACTACTCGCGTCTAGAGGTGACCTAAGATAGCTTTCACACGGCCCGTCTCTCACGAGACAACTCAAGCGATTTGCGTTTCATACCCGTATCCTACGCGTCGTTTGTGAGTAGCTATTGATTCACGACTTTACGCAAGACGCGTCGTGTTATCAGTCGCTCGCTACTCGAGTCGCATACGATGCCATCTGACGCGTCGACGCCTCCACACGGCGCTGAAGGACGCGTGTACGAGCGAGAGCGAGACGGCGCACCGCGCGGCGCGCGGGCGGGCGACGGCGCTACTTGTGCACGCGCGGCACCACGCCACGCAGGACGGGACTGCGCGCGCGCTGCTGCACTCTGTGGGTCAGTGAAAACAAAAGAAAAAAGTTTTAAGGTCGATTTACAACTTGACAGTGACTCCCACACTAGGCTAAGTATCGTGGAAATCAAAAACATTGAGAGGTTGCCTGTAACAGTGCGGCATGTTAACAAAGTGTGTGTGACTAGTGGCTACTACTCGCGTCTAGATGTCACCCATGATAGCCTTCACACGGCCCATCTCACGAGACAACTCTCAAGCGATTTGCGTTTCATACCCGCATCCTACGATCGCTTGTGAAAAGAAAAAAAAAGTTTTGAGGTCGATTGACAATTTGACAGTGACTCCCACACTAGGCTAAGTATCGTGGAAATCAAAAACATTGAGAGGTGCTTGTAACAGTTCGGCATGTTAACAAAGCGTGTGTGCCTAGTGGCTACTACTCGCGTCTAGAGGTGACCTATGATAGCTTTCACACGGCCTCTCACGAGACGACTCTCAACCGATTTGCGTTTCATACCCGTATCCTACGCCTTGTGAGTAGCTATTGATTCACGACTTTACGCAAGACGCGTCGTGTTATCAGTCGCTAGCTACTCGAGTCGCATACGATACCATCTGACGCGTCGACGCCTCCACACGGCGCTGAAGGACGCGTGTACGAGCGAGAGCGAGACGGCGCACCGCGCGGCGCTCTGGCGCGCGACGGCGCTACTTGTGCACGCGCGGCACCACGCCACGCAGGACGGGACTGCGCGCGCGCTGCTGCACTCTGTGGGTCAGTGAAAAAAAAAGTTTTAAGGTCGATTTATAACTTGACAGTGACTCCCACACTAGGCTAAGTATCGTGGTAATCAAAAACATTGAGAGGTGCCTGTAACAGTGCGGCATGTTATTATCAAACCGGAATCAGAAAGGAATTCAAAAGTACTGTTGACTCGACAATTGACACAATATTTATCAAGAAAAGAGTTGTTTGTAGATCTCGCGAGTGATTAATGAATCTATAGTCTGTAAGTCTCTGAACATAAACTACAAATATATTGATTTAACTATAAATATATCCTTGATTGACTTTACACTGTCGTGTCAACAGTACTTTCAAATCCCGTTCTTATCGCGTTTTGATAATAACAAAGTGTGTGTGACTAGTGGCTACTTAGGCTGCGCTACTCGCGTCTAGAGGTGACCTATGATGGCCTTCACACGGCCCATCTCACGAGACAACTCTCAAGCAATTTGCATTTCATACCCGTATCCTACGATCGCTTGTGAGTAGCTATTGATTCACGATACGCAAGACGCGTCGTATTATCAGTCGCTCGCTACTCGAGTCGCATACGATACCATCTGACGCGTCGACGCCTCCACACGGCGCTGAAGGACGCGTGTACGAGCGAGAGCGAGACGGCGCACCGCGCGGCGCTCTGGCGCGCGACGGCGCTACTTGTGCACGCGCGGCACCACGCCACGCAGGACGGGACTGCGCGCGCGCTGCTGCACTCTGTGGGTCAGTGAAAACAAAAGAAAAAAGTTTTAAGGTCGATTTACAACTTGACAGTGACTCCCACACTAGGCTAAGTATCGTGGAAATCAAAAACATTGAGAGGTTGCCTGTAACAGTGCGGCATGTTAACAAAGTGTGTGTGACTAGTGGCTACTACTCGCGTCTAGATGTCACCCATGATAGCCTTCACACGGCCCATCTCACGAGACAACTCTCAAGCGATTTGCGTTTCATACCCGCATCCTACGATCGCTTGTGAAAAGAAAAAAAAAGTTTTGAGGTCGATTGACAATTTGACAGTGACTCCCACACTAGGCTAAGTATCGTGGAAATCAAAAACATTGAGAGGTGCTTGTAACAGTTCGGCATGTTAACAAAGCGTGTGTGCCTAGTGGCTACTACTCGCGTCTAGAGGTGACCTATGATAGCTTTCACACGGCCTCTCACGAGACGACTCTCAACCGATTTGCGTTTCATACCCGTATCCTACGCCTTGTGAGTAGCTATTGATTCACGACTTTACGCAAGACGCGTCGTGTTATCAGTCGCTAGCTACTCGAGTCGCATACGATACCATCTGACGCGTCGACGCCTCCACACGGCGCTGAAGGACGCGTGTACGAGCGAGAGCGAGACGGCGCACCGCGCGGCGCTCTGGCGCGCGACGGCGCTACTTGTGCACGCGCGGCACCACGCCACGCAGGACGGGACTGCGCGCGCGCTGCTGCACTCTGTGGGTCAGTGAAAAAAAAGAAAAGTTTTAAGGTCGATTCTCAATTTGACAGTGACTCCCACACTAGGCTAAGTATCGTGGAAAACAAAAACATTGAGAGGTGTCTGTAACAGTGCGGCATGTTAACAAAGTGTGTGTGTCTAGTGGCTACTACTCGCGTCTAGAGGTGACCTATGATAGCTTTCACACGGCCTTCTCACGAAACGACTCTCAAGCGATTTGCGTTTTATACCCGTATCCTACGCGTCGCTTGTGAGTAGCTATTGATTCACGACTTTCCACTATATAGTGGAAATAACATTGAGAGGTTGCCTGTAACAATGCGGCATGTTAACAAAGTGTGTGCTTAGTGGCTATCTGGGCTGCACTACTCGCGCCTAGAGGTGACCTATGATAGCTTTCACACGGCCTCTCACGAGACGACTCTCAAGCGATTTGCGTTTCATACCCGTATCCTACGCCTTGTGAGTAGCTATTGATTCACGATACGCAAGACGCGTCGTGTTATCAGTCGCTCGCTACTCGAGTCGCATACGATACCATCTGACGCGTCGACGCCTCCACACGGCGCTGAAGGACGCGTGTACGAGCGAGAGCGAGACGGCGCACCGCGCGGCGCTCTGGCGCGCGACGGCGCTACTTGTGCACGCGCGGCACCACGCCACGCAGGACGGGACTGCGCGCGCGCTGCTGCACTCTGTGGGTCAGTGAAAAAAAAAGTTTTAAGGTCGATTCACAATTTGACAGTGACTCCCACACTAGGCTAATTATCGTGGAAATCAAAAATATTGAGAGGTGCCTATAACAATGCGGCATGTTAACAAAATGTGTGTGCCTATTTAGTGGCTACCTGCAGGCTTAGCACATGATTGGTGCGACAGTATGTCGCCGCGAGATAGATCTCCCGTCCTTCACTAGCTATATTAACAAAAGAGGGACGGATAGACTATCTCGCGGCGAGATACTGTCGCGCCAATCATGTGCTAAGCATACTGGGCTGCACAACTCGCGTCTAGAGGTGACCTATGATGGCCTTCACACGGCCCATCTCTCACGAGACAACTCAAGCGATTTGCGTTTCATACCCGTATCCTACGCGTCGCTTGTGAGTAGCTATTGATTCACGACTTTACGCAAGACGCGTCGTGTTATCAGTCGCTCGCTACTCGAGTCGCATACGATGCCATCTGACGCGTCGACGCCTCCACACGGCGCTGAAGGACGCGTGTACGAGCGAGAGCGAGACGGCGCACCGCGCGGCGCTCTGGCGCGCGACGGCGCTACTTGTGCACGCGCGGCACCACGCCACGCAGGACGGGACTGCGCGCGCGCTGCTGCACTCTGTGGGTCAGTAGAAAAAAAGAAAAAAGTTTTAAGGTCGATTTACAATTTGACAGTGACTCCCACACTAGGCTAAGTATCGTGGAAATCTAAAACATTGAGAGGTGCCTGTAACAGTGCGGCATGTTAACAAAGTGTGTGTGCCTAGTGGCTATCTGGGCCTACTCGCGTCTAGAGGTGACCTATGATGTCCTTCACACGGCCCATCTCTCACGAGACGACTCTCAAGCGATTTGCGTTTCATACCCGTATCCTACGCGTCGCTTGTTACTGATGTAGTGAGAAATGACTTGCCTTCGGAAACGTTCGTCAACGTCATGCTGTTTCAGTCTATCTCACTGAGACTGACAGTAATAGCTGTCATGCTACTTCAGTCAGACTCGGTGACACTGCCTGAAACAGCATGTGTTTACGAACGTTTCCGAAGGCAAATAATTTCTCACTACACCTGTAGCTATTGATTCACGACTTTACGCAAGACGCGTCGTATTATCAGTCGCTCGCTACTCGAGTCGCATACGATACCATCTGACGCGTCGACGCCTCCACACGGCGCTGAAGGACGCGTGTACGAGCGAGAGCGAGACGGCGCACCGCGCGGCGCTCTGGCGCGCGACGGCGCTACTTGTGCACGCGCGGCACCACGCCACGCAGGACGGGACTGCGCGCGCGCTGCTGCACTCTGTGGGTCAGTGAAAAAAAAGAAAAAAAGTTTTAAGGTCGATTCACAATTTGACAGTGACTCCCACACTAGGCTAAGTATCATGGAAATCAAAAACATTGAGAGGTTGCCTGTAACAATGCGGCATAATTAACAAAATTACGTGACTTTTCGTACGAATCTGTCATCCTCATACATTTATGACTTATCGTATATGATTGCACAATCCTAGCCAGGATGCTAGGTCTGCTAGGCTACGCTTTACTTGCTCGCAAGGGTTCACCGCGTGTCCGCGTTTCCGCTACGTACATAAGTACATGCCGCTTTGTGGTTGCCTTCGCTTAAAAAGTAAACCCAAGTACAGGTAAATTCACCAAAGCTGGCACAAACGGAATGAATGAAATGAATGACACCTATCATTGGCCGTGCTATACCGACCTGTATCTACTGTCATTTTAACATCCACTCTGTCAGTTACACGATCCATTCGTGAATTTACGTGTATGTCACGATTTTGATATTATATCGGGTGAAATTGAGCTCTTCACGCCTGCACCTTCTAATTTACCTACTTTTTTACTGATGAAACTTGTTTGATTAAACACTTGTCATTGCAAATTCGAAGGTATAAGCCTGCTCAATATAACATATTCTAATGGTTTTTACCTATTCCAGCATGGTCGCAAGTGGACATATTCACCGAAGACGCCGTCACGTCAGCCGTCGAATGCTGGCAATGGCTGACCACGGCACGACCGGAGTTAGAACTGCGGCTTCTACAAGAGGTGTTCGCGGCCTGGCAGTGTACTGTGGACCGGAAGTTGGGGCTGTTCTCTCCGCAGACCGAGGAGACCAGCCCTCTGGCTGCGTATGAAGGTACAGATGTAGTGAGAAATGACTTGCCTTCGGAAACGTTCGTCAACGTCATGCTGTTTCAGTCTATCTCACTGAGACTGACGGTAATAGTTGTCATGCTACTTCAGTCAGACTCGGTGACACTGCCTGAAACAGCATGTGTTTACGAACGTTTACGACTATTCGGCAGACCACAGCTCGGACGTTACTGCGGCTTCTCCAGGTGTTAGCAGCCAAGTACTGCACCGAAGGCTGAGGCTGTTCTCTCCGCAGACCGAGGAGACCAGCCCGCTGGCTGCGTATGAAGGTACCACGACTATTCGGCTGACCACAGCTCGGACGTTACTGCGGCTTCTCCAGGTGTTAGCAGCCAAGTACTGCACCGAAGGCTGAGGCTGTTCTCTCCGCAGACCGAGGAGACCAGCCCGCTGGCTGCGTATGAAGGTACCACGACTATTCGGCTGACCACAGCTCGGACGTTACTGCGGCTTCTCCAGGTGTTAGCAGCCAAGTACTGCACCGAAGGCTGAGGCTGTTCTCTCCGCAGACCGAGGAGACCAGCCCGCTGGCTGCGTATGAAGGTACCACGACTATTCGGCTGACCACAGCTCGGCCGTTACTGCGGCTTCTCCAGGTGTTAGCAGCCAAGTACTGCACCGAAGGCTGAGGCTGTTCTCTCCGCAGACCGAGGAGACCAGCCCGCTGGCTGCGTATGAAGGTACCACGACTATTCGGCTGACCACAGCTCGGCTGTCACTGCAGCTTCTCTAGTTGTTCGCAGCCAGGCAGTCCACCGTGGACCGGAGGGGCTGTTCTGTCCGCAGACCGAGGAGACCAGCCCGCTGGCTGCGTATGAAGGTACCACGACTATTCGGCTGACCACAGCTCGGCCGTTACTGCGGCTTCTCCAGGTGTTCGCAGCCAGGCAGTTTACCATGGACCGGAGGGGCTGTTCTCTCCGCAGACCGAGGAGACCAGCCCGAGCAGTCCACCGTGGACCGGAGGGGCTGTTCTCTCCGCAGACCGAGGAGACCAGCCCGCTGGCTGCGTATGAAGGTACTACCACTATTCGGCTGACCACAGCTCGGCCGTTACAGCGGCTTTTCCAGGTGTTAGCAGTCTGGCAGTGCACCGTGGACCGGAGGGGCTGTTCTCTCCGCAGACCGAGACCAGCCCGCTGGCTGCGTATGAAGGTACCACGACTATTCGGCTGACCACAGCTCGGCCGTTACTGCGGCTTCTCCAGGTGTTCGCAGCCAGGCAGTCCACCGTGGACCGGAGAGGCTGTTCTTGCAGACCGAGGAGACCAGCCCGCTGGCTGCGTATGAAGGTACCACGACTATTCGGCTGACCACAGCTCTGACGTTACTGCGGCTTCAGGTGTTCACAGCCAGGCAGTGCACCGTGGACCGGAAACTGGGGCTGTTCTCTCCGCAGACCGAGGAGACCAGCCCGCTGGCTGCGTATGAAGGTACCACGACTATTCGGCTGACCACAGCTTGGTCGTTACTGCGGCTTATCCAGGTATTAGCAGCCAAGCAGTGCACCGAAGGCTGAGGTTGTTCTCTCCGCAGACCGAGGAGACCAGCCCGCTGTCTGCGTATGAAGGTACCACGACTATTCGGCTGACCACAGCTCGGACGTTACTGCAGCTTCTCCAGATGTTCCCAGCCAGGCAGTGCACCGTGGACCGGAGGGGCTGTTCTCTCCGCAGACCGAGGAGACCAGCCCGCTGGCTGCGTATGAAGGTACCACGATTACTCGGCTGACCACAGCTCGGCCGTTACTGTGGCTTCTCCAGGTGTTCCCAGCCAGGCAGTCCACCGTGGATTGGAGGGGCTGTTCTCGCAGACCGAGGAGACCAGCCCGCTGACTGCGTATGAAGGTACCACGACTAGTCGGCTGACCACAGCTCGGCCGTTACTGCGGCTTCTCTAGGTGTTCGCAGCCAGGCAGTGCTCCGTGGATCGGAGGGGCTGTTCTCTCCGCAGACCGAGGAGATCAGCCCGCTGGCTGCGTATGAAGGTACCACGACTATTCGGCTGACCACAGCTCGGCCGTCACTGCAGCTTTTCCAGGTGTTCGCGGCCATCAGTGCACCGTGGACCGGAGGGGCTGTTCTTGCAGACCGAGGAGACCAGCCCGCTGGCTGCGTATGAAGGTACCACGACTATTCGGCTGACCACAGCTCGGACGTTACTGCAGCTTCTCCAGGTATTAGCAGCCAGGCAGTGCACCGTGGACCGGAGGGGCTGTTCTCTCCGCAGACCGAGGAGACCAGCCCGCTGGCTGCGTATGAAGGTACCACGACTGTTCGGCTGACCACAGCTCGGCTGTCACTGCAGCTTTTCTAGTTGTTCGCGGCCTGACAGTGCACCGTGAACCGGAGGGGCTGTTCTCTCAGACAGAGACCAGCCCGCTGGCTGCGTATGAAGGTACCACGACTGTTCGGCTGACCACAGCTTGGTCGTTACTGCAGCTTCTTCAGGTGTACGCAGCCTGGCAGTGCACCGTGGACCGGAGGGGCTGTTCTCTCCGCAGACCGAGGAGACTAGCCCGCTGGCTGCGTATGAAGGTACCACGACTATTCGGCTGACCACAGCTCGGCCATTACTGCAGCTTCTCCAGGTGTTCGCAGCCTGGCAGTGCACCGTGGACCGGAGGGGCTGTTCTCGCAGACAGAGACCAGCCCGCTGGCTGCGTATGAAGGTACCACGACTATTCGGCTGACCACAGCTTGGTCGTTACTGCAGCTTCTCCAGGTGTTCGCAGCCAGGCAGTGCACCGTGGACCGGAGGGGCTGTTCTCTCAGACAGAGACCAGCCCGCTGGCTGCGTATGAAGGTACCACGACTACTCGGCTGACCACAGCTCGGCTGTCACTACAGCTTCTCTAGTTGTTCGCAGCCAGGTAGTGCTCCTTGGACCGTAGGGGCTGTTCTCTCCGCAGACCGAGGAGACCAGCCCGCTGGCTGCGTATGAAGGTACCACGACTATTCGGCTGACCACAGCTCGGCCGTTACTGCAGCTTCTCTAGTTGTTCGCAGCCAGGCAGTCCACCGTGGACCGGAGGGGCTGTTCTCTCCGCAGACCAAAGAGACCAGCCCGCTGGCTGCGTATGAAGGTACCACGACTATTCGGCTGACCACAGCTCGGCCGTTACTGCGGCTTTTCCAGGTGTTCACAGCCTGGCAGTCCACCGTGGACCGGAGGGGCTGTTCTCGCAGACTGAGGAGACCAGCCCGCTGGCTGCGTATGAAGGTACCACGACTATTCGGCTGACCACAGCTCGGCCGTCACTGTAGCTTTTCCAGGTGTTCGCGGCCTGGCAGTGCACCGTGGACCGGAGGGGCTGTTCTCTCCGCAGATTGAGGAGACCAGCCCGCTGGCTGCGTATGAAGGTACCACGACTATTCGGCTGACCACAGCTCGGCCGTTACTGCGGCTTCTCCAGGTGTTCGCGGCCTGGCAGTGCACCGTGGACCGGAGGGGCTGTTCTCTCCGCAGACCGAGACCAGCCCGCTGGCTGCGTATGAAGGTACCACGACTATTCGGCTGACCACAGCTCGGCCGTTACTGCGGCTTTTCCAGGTGTTCGCAGCCAGGGAGTCCACCATGGACTGGAGGGGCTGTTCTCTCCGCAGACCGAGGAGACCAGCCCGCTGGCTGCGTATGAAGGTACCACGACTACTCGGCTGACCACAGCTCGGACGTTACTGCGGCTTCTCTAGGTGTTCGCAGCCAGGGAGTCCACCATGGACTGGAGGGGCTGTTCTCTCCGCAGATTGAGGAGACCAGCCCGCTGGCTGCGTATGAAGGTACCACGACTATTCGGCTGACCACAGCTTGGTCGTTACTGCAGCTTCTTCAGGTGTACGCAGCCTGGCAGTGCACCGTGGACCGGAGGGGCTGTTCTCTCCGCAGACCGAGACCAGCCCGCTGGCTGCGTATGAAGGTACCACAACTATTCGGCTGACCACAGCTCAGACATCACTGCAGCATCTCCAGATGTTCGCGGCCAGGCAGTGCACCGTGGACCGGAGGGGCTGTTCTCGCAGACCGGGAAGACCAGCCCTCTGGCTGCGTATGAAGGTACAGATGTAGTGAGAAATGACTTGCCTTCGGAAACGTTCGTCAACGTCATGCTGTTTCAGTCTATCTCACTGAGACTGACAGTAATAGTTGTCATGCTACTTCAGTCAGACTCGGTGACACTGCCTGAAACAGCATGTGTTTACGAACGTTTACGACTATTCGGCTGACCACAGCTCGGCCGTTACTGCGGCTTCTCCAGGTGTTCGCAGCCAGGCAGTGCACCGTAGACCGGAGGGGCTGTTCTCTCCGCAGACCGAGGAGATCAGCCCGCTGGCTGCGTATGAAGGTACCACGACTATTCGGCTGACCACAGCTCGGCCGTTAGAACTGCGGCTTCTCTAGGTGTTCGCGACCTGGCTGGGGCTGTTCTGTCCGCAGATCGAGGAGACCAGCCCGCTATCTGCGTATGAAGGTAGCTACCAAAACTTACGCATGGTTAATAGGAGAGGCCTACGTCCAGCAGCGGACTGATTGTGTGCGTGTGTGTGTGTGTGTGTGTGTATAATTCAAATTCAAAATCATTTAATTCAAATCTCATAACATACAGATTCATAATTTGTTAAAACATTAATAAATACTTATACTTAGAATTAATTAAGATAAGTGCCATTTTTTTTTAATAAAATAAAAATACAATAACACACAAACAAAATTACAATATCAGGTCATCTAGATACACCATTTCTCAACATCTGTTGCTGCCACATGCAGATCGTTCCAGTGTTTGATCAATGGTGCATCTATCTTACCTGCCAACGTTCATAATAGAGCTTCGTGTATATTTTGTTCTCATCTATTATCTTTCCCAGGATCCAAGCTGGAACCTCGACCGCCCTTCGTAGCCCCGCACGCGGTGTGGGTGCGGTACTTCTGCGAGCTCGCCGAGACCGCCAAATACAACAGCCACGAGAAGGTCGAGATGTTGGCGAGCATGCTCCACAGGTCAGTGTTGAGATCCGACTTTTATTAATACCACTTACGTCCTATACCTATCTTATGTTTTGGAGGAACGCTCGGCCGGAATCAGCGGACTGTCGAGCATTTTATGTGCTATGATTCACCCCATTTCCAGTCGCTGGAGCTGCAGGTTAATGTCGCGGCTGCGTTCGGACGTGCATGTGTTTTTCTACCTCCCTGTTTTCTTGCAGAACCGTAGGAGATCCTTATTTTATCTTTCTTTCTTGCAGCGGCATACAAAATGCATTCCGCCAGAACACAATACATCCTATACCTACAACATGTTTCATGTAGCTGTGGCTACATGTCATGAATCACTCTTTATTTAACATAGCAATAGAGTGTATCGAAAAAATCTGAACATGTGATTAGATACGACATAATTATATTGCCTTTTTAATTGATGCTACTACTCCAATCGGAAAATGATTGGGTCTTTGAAAACATAAAAAAAAATAGTTTAAAATCTGTAATGTCAGAATTACATATATTACCAAGAAATAATAATTAGCTTATAACAATGAATTAACATGTTAATTAAAATACCAAAATAGCACAAAATTACAACGAAATCAGACAAAGTCAAATTACATTTATTCGGTAAACGATTATGCATAATTTCTTTCAGGTCACTACCTCTAGCCGTCGGAGATGTTCGGGATAATATAAACAGACACGTAGAAGCCGTCGGTGTCAGGTTCAAGTAAGTGTTTATACATTTCTTAGTTTTAATTATAAGGCTCTCGCCCACAAGAAGGCCTTACACACATAAATCCTAAGCTATGAGGATTTGACAACATTTCATATTTTTTTGTGCTAGTTTTTGTTGTCTGTTTTGAAAGAACTCAATATTAAAAGATACAAGTATTTTTTTATTTTCCAATTAAATTGCATAGTCTGAAAATCCCCTTTTATTACTACTTCGAGCAGAAAGAGCGTAAGTTACAAACGTCAAGAACCAGCGTCACAAGTGATGTTTCAAACACATAAGAAAAAGACGAAAATCGGTGACAAGTGTCAAGTGCATGTCATGCCAAACACAAGCGACATTCCAAGCGCAAGATTTTTTGGTTATATATGGTTAGCTCTGAATCAGCTATGTAACGTCACTTCCCCTTTAAACTATTATTACGATTTTATACAAAAATATTGCGATAAAAGAATTAAAAACTATATTTTTGTGATCTACATGCGTATATCTCGAAATGGTTTTCGATTTAGGGACATTGAAAATTTGGAAACGTTGTCAATTACCATTCCTCAGAGTTGGGGAAAAAGTAATCCGATTAGTCCTTTCGATTTTCGATTACTTTTGTATGAGTACCTTGCAATCTAAATTACTCTAGAAAATGCCAGCACGATTAAAATTCTTACACTATGAGTTTTCATCTTGACATACCCATTGATTGCCGTTAGAGAAAATGAAAAAAATGTTTAACGAAAAAAAAAAAAATTAAAAACACTTTTTAAAAAGTATTTCCCATTCAAAATATCAAAAAAAAATCAAACCTGACCGTGTGGTGACGGCAGTAAGAATACATTTGTCACCACCCCAACTCCTCCTGCGGGTGTCGTAAGAGTCGACTAAGGGATTAAAGTGTCACTGACCATTCTATAAGACTGATGATGGGCAGCAGCGTCATCATAGTGGACACATTACTGCGATCGCCAATCCGCTTGCCCAGCGTGGCGATTATGGGCATTTACCTCCTAATGCGTCTATACGCATAGTTAATAGGAGAGGCCTACGTCCAGCAGTGGACTAACATAGGCTGATGATGATGATGAAATTTTGTCGGTACCTTTAAGGTGAAGACACATTTATCAGCATGCGTACGCATTTTGTCTATAGAAAATATCAGTTTAGTATGGGACCGCGTCCAGCTTTCCGCACGCGTACGCATGCTTACACGTTTCATAGTAAACGGCCAATTCTACTAGACAAAATGCGTACGCATGCTGATAAATATCTTTACCCATACTCACAACGTCTTTGCAATTGGAAGAGCAAAATAGGCTCCTCGTGAGGTGGTTGCTCCCTTATTACTTATTACTTTGTGCGTTTAGTTTTTAAGTGTGTAATTTAATTTAATGTAAAATACTAATATAGTTTTCGTTTTATTAACAAATTTGTATGGATCATACTGGTCTGAAATAAACGATTTTTTAATTTTTTTATTTGCAGACTGTTGTCCTGCGGGCTATCCCTTCTTCAAGGAGACATACTACCTCGGTCCCTCGCCCGCAACATTCTCCGTGAAAGAGTATACAGCGTGTGTCTGGACTATTTTTGCCGAGGCCTGCAGTGTCCTAGCAAGACGTCGAGTGCTTTACGGGAGGATATCATATCGCTGATCAAGTTCTGGCAGTTGATGCATTCTGATAAGAAGTATTTGAAGAGCAGTGATATTGGTGAGTCTAAATGTATACTTTTTCTAGCCGTCAAGGTCTTGCAAGATTCGCTTGGGTATTATATCGCTCACTGTAACATTCTCCGTGTGAGAGTATACAGTGCGTCTAGACTATTTCTGCAGAGGGCTGCAGTGTCCTAGCAAAACGTCGAGTGCTTTACGGGAGGATATCATATCGCTGATCAAGTTTTGGCAGTTGATGCATTCTGATAAGAAGTATTTGAAGAGCAGTGATATTGGTGAGTCTAAATCTCCTTTTCTAGTAGGTCTATCAAGCTCTTGCAAGATTCGCTTGAGTATATCGCTCGCTGTAACATTCTCCGTGTGAGAGTTTACAGTGCGTCTAGACTATTTCTGCCGAGGCCTGCAGTGTCCTAGCAAGACGTCGAGTGCGTTACGGGAGGATATCATATCGCTGATCAAGTTCTGGCAGTTGATGCATTCTGATAAGAAGTATTTGAAGAGCAGTGATATTGGTGAGTCTAAATCTCCTTTTCTAGTAGGTATCAAGCTCTTGCAAGATTCGCTTGTGTATATCGCTCGCTGTAACATTCTCCGTGAACGAGTATACAGCGTGTGTCTAGACTATTTCTGCCGAGGCCTCCAATGTCCTAGCAAGACGTCGAGTGCTTTACGGGAGGATATCATATCGCTGATCAAGTTCTGGCAGTTGATGCATTCTGATAAGAAGTATTTGAAGAGCAGTGATATTGGTGAGTGTAAATCTCCTTTTCTAGTAGGCCTATCAAGCTCTTGCAAGATTCGCTTGGGTATTATATCGCTCGCTGTAACATTCTCCGTGAACGAGTATACAGTGCGTCTAGACTATTTCTGCCGAGGCCTGCAGTGTCCTAGCAAGACGTCGAGTGCTTTACGGGAGGATATTATATCGCTGATCAATTTCTGGCAGTTGATGCATTCCGATAAGAAGTATTTTAAGAGCAGTGATATTGGTCAGTCTAAATGTAAACTTTTTTTAGGAGAGAAAGATAGATAAAAGACTTTATTCATGTCCACAACATACATGGCGTTCACAAACAGTAGGTACAAAAGCGATGTAATAAAGCTAAATTACAGAAAAACATGCAACTTAGGATAACTGATCAATAAAGCCATGTGTCGTGGCAGAGAATAGGTGCCGGCTCAGCATAATGATGCAGCATGCCACATCGCTGATATTCTGCCAGGACCTTTTATATAACAAAAAAAGAGAGAAAGGAGTACGTAGGGCTGTCAAGGTCTTGCAAGATTCGCTTGGAAGGGTATTATCGCTCGCTGTAATATTTCCCGCGTGAGAGTATACAGAGTGCCTTTGGGGACGTGATCAATTTCATATTTGTTTAACTGCACTAACCGATTGATACTGTGGTCTGCTGGTAGACCAGTTTGAAGGCAATTTAGTCCAAGCTTTTCTCTTTTTATCTTTACTTAGTAACATGTATTTAACCGATTCGTTACGTGTTCCATTATAAAAACTTTTTTCTATGGCGGCGAACATTTTTTTTCACAATACGCCAAGCGTGCCTTACGCCATAGAATATGATGACATGCCTATCGTGTCATACGCCATTCGTTAAAAACATAGATGACACGCCTGGCGTGTCATCCGCACTGAAACGGTTAATTCAGGTATTTGAATAGAATTGCAGAACTTTATTCAATAACGCTTAGTTTAAACTTAAGAAATTACAATTAAATAAAGCGTTACTGAAAAGATCCACACTCAGCTACTTGCCGAGGGACTTCTGAGAGCCCTGGCGCTGGTCCTCCGTGGGGATCCTTGCGACAGAGAGCTACTACAAGCTACACAAAACAGATATTTGATCTAAGTTTGTACTTTTAACCTAAATATTGTAATATTTTCTTCGGTTACCGCGAGGATTAAACATGAAATAACACTATGGAAAACGGATAAACTCGCGTATATTAATTGGATTTAACTTCATCCCGATGGTTCGTCGTCTAATGGAGGTAGATCTATCAAATTTCTTCCATTGTCCGTCGCCCGCAGACCACGAACCCTGTAACTTTGTAGCTATTAACCTATTGACCCGTAACAGTTCTACATAATTGTCTTACAAAAGGTACACAAAGATAAAATAATGAAGATTGGCGTAACCAGGATATAGTTCAACGATCCGTTGATTTTATTACCATATCCATAACACGGACTTCTAATTAAAATGACTGTATTGGTATTGTCTTAGGTGACTTCGACACACTAGGGCCGAACAGCCAGCAAAGTATATACACGTCCATCTCTCCCACCGACGCGCGCTCGTCGGTGAATAGCAGCGACATCGGCAACCGGCAGGGCACCGGGTGGATCAACACGGTAATATGAAGTCAATGTCAAATCTTAGGTGACTTCGACACACTAGGGCCGAACAGCCAGCAAAGTATATACACGTCCATCTCTCCCACCGACGCGCGCTCGTCGGTGAACAGCAGCGACATCGGCAACCGGCAAGGCACCGGGTGGATCAACACGGTAATATGAAGTCAATGTCAAATCTTAGGTGACTTCGACACACTGGGGCCGAACAGCCAGCAAAGTATATACACGTCCATCTCTCCCACCGACGCGCGCTCGTCGGTGAACAGCAGCGACATCGGCAACCGGCAGGGCACCGGGTGGATCAACACGGTAATATGAAGTCAAAGTCAAATCTTAGGTGACTTCGACACATTAGGGCCGAACAGCCAGCAAAGTATATACACGTCCATCTCTCCCACCGACGCGCGCTCGTCGGTGAACAGCAGCGACATCGGCAACCGGCAGGGCACCGGGTGGATCAACACGGTAATATGAAGTCAATGTCAAATCTTAGGTGACTTCGACACACTAGGGCCGAACAGCCAGCGAAGTATAAACACGTCCATCTCTCCCACCGACGCGCGCTCGTCGGTGAACAGCAGCGACATCGGCAACCGGCAAGGCACCGGGTGGATCAACACGGTAATATGAAGTCAATGTCAAATCTTAGGTGACTTCGACACACTGGGGCCGAACAGCCAGCAAAGTATATACACGTCCATCTCTCCCACCGACGCGCGCTCGTCGGTGAACAGCAGCGACATCGGCAACCGGCAGGGCACCGGGTGGATCAACACGGTAATATGAGTCAATGTCAAATCTTAGGTAACTTCGACACACTAGGGCCGAACAGCCAGCAAAGTATATACACGTCCATCTCTCCCACCGACGCGCGCTCGTCGGTGAACAGCAGCGACATCGGCAACCGGCAGGGCACCGGGTGGATCAACACGGTAATATGAAGTCAATGTCTAATCTTTACAATTATAAATATCTTGGGATATCTTACACAAATCGACCTAGTCCCACTTAGCGTTGAAAATTTCCAGATTAAATCCCGTTTCTTTCCAAACAGCTCGTTTTTTTCCTGATTTTTGCGAAAAAAACAATGAAATTTTCCACTTTAATTTTCAACTCTAAACTAATGTGAATTAGGTCTAATTTTCACTTATACCAGGAGAACGTGATCTCACAGAGGAAAAGTCAATTGAAACAGATGGCAAGGAATGAAAGTGACAGTGACATTGATTGTTTCTGAAAAAATCCGAAAAAAACGGAAAAAAACGAAGTTTTCATATATTCCCGAAAAAATCATTTTGTTTTTTCCGACATTTTCAACGCTAGTCCCACTGTAAGCACAATTAAGGCTTGTGTTGTGAGTACCAAGCGACGATATATGTAAGGTCCTAATTTATTAGATGCAGATATTTTTACAGCTGGTAGTACTCGGTCTCTGGAGTATATTAAACCGTGAAACATTATAGCTTTTACCATGTTTTTTTGGAGAAAACGGAAAAACAAAATAGCTACGTAAAGACACCATGTTTATGTGATTATTAAATGAAAACTCTTTGAACAGATTCTCGTACTTCTTTTACGTACTACTTAACTGGAACTGGCCACTTCACTTCGATAAATTAAATACTTGATTGTCAATGTCATGTTCTTTTCCGTTGGATTGTGTCGTTTGATGACATGACAGACAGTGTTATTGTGACATGTGATAATACACGTGATGATTTTTTTGGACGAAATTATAATTAATTTTTTTGTTAGGAAAATTAAATAAAAAAAATTACATGAAAACATTTCTTAATTTATATTTAAAGTGAGATTGTTTATTTATTCAGATAATCATTTACATGCTAGTTACACAATAAAAAGTAAAAATAAAAACCTTAATTACAAAACTAAAACTATTGCTACATTACAATGGGTACAACTTATCTTAACTAATCTTAACAGGATAAGTGAAAAACATAGTTGTAATGACAAATTATATAAATAGCCCATAAATACTTACTCAAACAAGTACCCCCGCATTGTTCCCGGCGCAAAAGTGCCCATTAAGCTCACTGCGTTGCCAAGCTGAACCGCAATGGACAGTCTTTGCGCCAAGAACCAACCAGAGCGGGGGTCATGACCCCTCTCATGCAGGCGGCGCCCCAACGCACTAAGAAACGCCTTTGCCTCCGCGCACCAACAGCCTGACGTCTCTACCGCAAGTGGGACGAAAATATAATTCGCAAGCCCAGCGTACTTGCCCTTTTTGAGCCAAGCTGCTTGCTCAGCAGCCGCTCCCGCTGAACGCACAGTACGACCTAAGTGAGAGGCCGCAAAAGTGCTCACGCAAGTTGCGTCCCATACGAGGCACCTCCCCCTCTCCCAAGGCACTAGCGTCAACCCGTCCGGCCTCTTGCCATCCGACCGACTAAGTCCCGGTGGCTCCAGCACACAGGGGACATTCGCCGAAACCAGAGCTCTCCGAACTATGTCATTTAAGGCATGATGCCTAGGGAATCTTCCCACACACCGACAACAACTCAAGGCATGGTGCCCGTTGCTCTCCACCATGGAGCCACAAATGCAAAGATGAGGCTGGCAAACATCACCGCCCAGGCGGAAAGCAACGGCCACCCGCAACGAGTCGTTGTCGAGCAGGGTACCCAAGTTCGGAGAAGGGAGGGCGTGCAACCAGGCACCAGATTCTGGACTAGAAGCCGCGATAAGCCTGGCTCTATCGGCACCAGTGGTATTCTGCAACAGACCCTCAAAAGTTCGCTTAACACCAACTTCGTCCCACAAACGTTGACGGAACTGCCTTTCCGGCACGGAAGCACCCGGGTTGAGCGCCTCCCAAGCTGACAGCGCATCGGCAGCGAAAGGTATGGTGGCTTCGTTACCTTCTAAACCTAAAATCTTAGTAACCAGATCCACCACTCCCGCCGCCGAAGAGTCTGCTCTCTCACCCTGAATGCTTCCGGCACAGCTACGGGGAAAATCGGGGTGCCCAATAACTGAAAGTTGAAATCTCCTTGATACCGGGGAGCAAAGCATCGAACAAGAGAAACGAAGATCGAGAACTAGCGCCACAAGGAAAATATTATAATTTAAAGTTAATTATTTTAATGTAAAGTATCATGTGTTAAAATATCTGCAACTAATAAATCAGGACCTTATATAATAGATAGATACATATACAGGGTGTTCGTTTCGATATGCTTTAAATTAGACAGGTTACTTGGCACATTAATAGAAGTTGTCTGGTATATAGGCTTTTGGAAAATTCGATAAAAAAGATTTTTTTTTGTTTTCATACATAATAAATGAAATGGTAAGTGTGAGAGAACCTTAAGAATAAAATGATAGTTAATCTCAGGTGACTGACGGCACATGTCAAATTAAGTACCATTAGAATGTAATAAAGGTTGCAATACACATGTTCACTGATTAAACTTATTTTTTTAATAACTCAATAACAGTAAGAGTTAAAACACTAGTTTCTTAGAGAAATTAGTTATATTTGACCTAAATAAGCTTCCCTTAAAGTTATAGCATATGAAGAAAAACACGCTGTAGATACTTAAATACATACACAGCCATGACCAAGGAACAAATATTTGTGATAAATAAATACACAAATAATGCCCTCGCCGGGATTCGAACCCGGAACCTCAGGGTCAGCAGGGTCACTACCAACTAGGCTACGGAGGCTGAATTATAATCAACTTTCGATCGACATATTTTCTATCTGCAACGTTACTGTCATGAAATTGTCACCTGCGTTACGGGACAAAATAGTGTCGATCGAAAAGTTGATTGGCCCAACTAACGTGAGACTCAAACATATTTAAATATTTAGCAAACGGGTTACTCACGTAATTTAAGTCGATAATTGCTCGACATGTTTCGATCAATTTAGAGGATCCCATAATACCCGCGACCACAGCCGTGTACTGCGGGCTTGCGCTCTGCTAGAGCGGGTGCTGGCCGCAGCTCTAGCGAGGGCGGCGAAGGGAGAGAATTGTTCCTCTAAAATGGGTCGAAACATGTCGAGCAATCATCGATTTAAATACGTGAGTAACCTGCGATCACGGGTGTAACATCATGCCCGAAACGTCAGGATATAATTAAACGTAAGTTTACGCGATTAAGACCCGTTTGTATTTAAATTATGACGCGAGTAACCCGTTTGCTAGATGCTCAAAATCAAATGATTAGATCAGACACTTGGTGGGACTATGACTGTCACTTTTCCCAGCCAGGGATCAGCGACCAGTATTTTCTCCTTACAAAATAACGGTTATTAATTCTTTCGTGCCATCTGTTCTAACTAGCAGTCGGAAATATGAGTGCAAAACTTTAACAAAACTTTAAAATTGACATATGGGAACACTTTAGCCAAGAAACATACGAATATTATTGAAAAACCTGTATCCAATTTTATTCCCTATCTCGGTATCTTCAACTTACAATGCGTGGGTGTGTAGATATGTATATTTTATGGATTGTGCTATGTCAAGTCGACTTGAGAAGTTTTGCATCCATAGTTCCGACCCATAGTTCTAACATATATCCTTTTAAAACGACTGAACCGTTTTGATTTTGATTAATGTGATTTCAATTGATTTGTTTTGTGATATAGGTTATTTTTAATCCACTTCCGGAAAAAAGGATTAAGATTATTTCCTAAGCCGTACGATAATATTTTCTAAAACTTTTTTTTGTGATTCTTCTGCCTATCGTTTGACACTAGTCAATCTACCTAACGGTAAGTTACCGTTGATTCAAAATGTTGACGCTTGAACAGCTTTCATTCATGCTTTGGTTCTTTGTATAATCGTCATCTAAACATGTACAAAATAGTGCTTATAAATATTGGAACATGTTGACAATAGTAGGCTCTGATTTAAACGATGGCGACTATTCGTATCTTTTCGTGTAAGCGCTAATACGCTCATACTGTGCGGTATGATGTATTAAAGTGCTGTATGCTTCATCTTCATATAATAGTGTACCGCTGGACGTAGGCCTCTCCTATTAACTATGCGTAAAAACGCATTAGGAGGTAAATACCCATAATCGCCACGCTGGGCAAGCGATTGGCGATCGCAGTAATGTGTCCACTATTATGACGCTGCTGCCCATCATCAATCTTTTATCAAATAATGGTCAGTGACACTTCAATCCCTTAGTCGACTCTTACGACACCCGCAGGAGGAGTTGGGGTGGTGACATATGTATTCTTATTGCAGTCACCACGCGTCTTTATGCTTATATATTCTTGAATATTATAGTTTAAATGAAATATCTGAAGGTGCAGTTTAAGTTATAATCAGAAGGCCTCTGCGAACATCGAAATTTACGATTTTCGAGGTCGCGGTGAGCCTATTGATCCCTTTACTTCTCTTTCCATATCTGAAGGGTCCACGGAAAGAACATATCTAGTCAATTCAAATTACAGAAGGAAAAGCCACCTTACTTTTAACAGAATAAGGTGTGAATTTGCCCTGTTTTTTTTAAGCACTGGTCATGTTTTTTTCCGTGGACCCTTCATCTGTCCGATGCTAAAACGATTAAAAATAATTCAGATAGACTCTCCATCCTTCATTAATATAGTTAGTAAAAGCGGCGACATACTGTTCCACCAATCATGTGCTAGTAAGAATTATAGTTATTAGTTATTTGGTAATCGTAGATTTGAATAAATACAATATTGTTTTGTGAGCTTCTAACTCTACGCTATTTTAATTGGCAAATGGCGCAATGACTGAACTCCTAAGGTGCAGCCATAGAAAGATCCAAAATTTGTAATTCAAATTTTTACCCACTTGCCAGTTTGTCCAAAAAATGCAATAATAAATCACTCTGTTCTAATTGAATAGAATTTAAAATGTGTTCGATTTTAATATGTACTACAGTTAGGCCTAAAGAGGATATCATAGGCCTCTTTAGGAAAACCATCAAGGCTGCCTCAAATTACATTGTAACTATGATTACCAAATCATAGCTAAAGTCCATTCATCCTTAGCTGTCTTACCTAGGTAGTAAACAACTTTCTAACTTAAAAGTACACGTTTTCTGTTGTAAACTGCCATATTTGTCCGTGCCATACCTGAGTCCGTATTTTTTGTGCAGTCCGTCCGTAGTGATTACTTGATTAGTAAATTGCTTAAATTTTAATCAAGGAAACAGCAGTTTACAACAGAAAACGTGTACTTTTAGGTTAGAAAGTTGTTTACTAGATAAGACAACTAAGGACTATACATTACATTACCATAATAACAGTTGCAATATAAATGTAACATAACAGTGAATATTTCCATTTCTGACAAATGACGCAATTATTTTCTCTTTTCATTTGCTTGTATTATCACCCCAAAGTAAGGAGATTAGTTTAATTTAATATTGCTCACAAACTGTCTTTCTTATTCATAAATGTCTCCTAAATTAGCAAGCCGATTAGGCAACTGAATCCGATAGTATAGTTAATGAGATATGTCGCGCGTAGCGACTAAATAAATACACGTACCGTTTAATTATATTTTCACACCACCTATTCGAATACGGTTCTTTTCTTCCCTGCTAGGAGGGATCAAAGTGGCACTTTTCTGTTCAAGGACTTTCTATTGCCAGCCTAAAAAATTACAAAGAAATATGTAAATAAACAGTACGTTCATAATTTATAAAAATTTCTTCAGAATCGATTATTTGCATAAATATGAAATATCTGATATATCTTTTATTTTTCTCATAGGTGGTGTGAAAAGCAGTGTGTGTCACACGGTATCAAAATTATTTTGTCTTGGCCGTTAACGCTTGAATCCTTCATTACGTTCAGGATTCCACTTTAGAGTCCCTCCCTACGGTCGGGATTCAATTGTGGAATCCGTCGCTCCATTCAGGATTCAATATACATTGAATATGTACATTATTTCCTAATAATTCGCTTATGTCATTGACTTCCTTAGGTGCCGATGTCGACTACCACGCTTAGCAGCGGCGCCGGCAGCATTGCGGGCAAGCGCTCCAACCGAAGCGTCAAACCACCGGCCAAGGCGCAGGATACCTTCGTGAAGGACTATGTGCGGAAGAGGAACCTCATTCTGGAGCTTATGGTGAGTTGGGATGAATCTTACAGCCAGGGCTGTCCAACTACCACTAGCAGCGGTACTGGCAGCATCGCCAAACCACCGGCCAAGGCGCAGGACACCTTCGTGAAGGACTATGTGCGGAAGAGGAACCTCATTCTGGAGCTTATGGTGAGTTGGGATGAATCTTACAGCCAGGCCTGTCCAACTACCACTAGCAGCGGTACTGGCAGTATCGCCAAACCACCGGCCAAAGCGCAGGATACCTTCGTGAAGGACTATTTGCGGAAGAGGAACCTCATTCTGGAGCTCATGGTGAGTTGGGATGAATCTTACAGCCAGGCCTGTCCGACTACCACTAGCAGCGGTACTGGCAGCATCGCCAAACCACCAGCCAAGGCGCAGGATACCTTCGTGAAGGACTATGTGCGGAAGAGGAACCTCATTCTGGAGCTTATGGTGAGTTGGATGAATCTTACAGCCAGGCCTGTCCAACTACCACTAGCAGCGGTACTGGCAGTATCGCGAGCAAGTCGCGAGTTGGGATGAATCTAGTACAAAAGCAAAATAAAGCTTGAACACGCCAAAATTGAGGCATGTAAAATCGTTTATATCTATGGGAAAAATGGAGGTATAGAAACTTTTAAAGCACCTTTTTGATCACAAGAACCTGCCCAAAAACATATAAAAAAATTGATTTCGTATAATTATTCGTTGTCAAAATGTCGAGCAAACAACACAAAAAACGCGAACGTACTTTGCACAAATACGTCAAAAATTCAACACTGAGATATAGAGATATCGCGAAAAGACTAAAATATCCTCAATCTGCGGTTTTTCACGTATTAAAGAAGTTCCGTGAACACTTGACAATAGATAGAAAGCCAGGAAGTGGAGGGTGCAGAGGCTGAAGAATAAAAAAAAGGAACGAGAGTATTGTTAGGATTTTCGCCTCAAATCCAAAGATGTCTTCTCGTGATGTGGCCAAGAAAGTGAAGATGTCTCAGTCCTATGTTCAAAAAATAAAACGTAGGGCTGGACTAAGAAGTTTTAAAGCCCAGGCCGCACCAGATCGAAATTCGAAACAGAACTCATCCGCAAGGAAACGGTTACGAAAACTTTATGAGAAATTCATTACGAAATTTACATGCGTTGTCAAGGACGACGAAACATATGTAAAAGCTGATTTTAAACAAATACCTGGGCAAGAGTTTTATACCAGTCTAAGTCGAACAGATGCTCCTGAAGAATGTAAATTGAAAAAGTTTTCGAAATTCCCAAAAAATACCTTCTTTGGCAAGCAATATGCAGCTGTGGGAAAAGAAGTCGCTCGTTTATTATCACCGGGACAATAAACGGCAAAATTTATCAAAAAGAGTGTTTACAGAAACGTTTGCTGCCTCTTATAAGAAAGCACGACTCACCGCCGCTGTTTTGGTCAGATTTGGCCAGTTGTCACTACGCAAAACCAGTGATGGAATGGTACAGCACAAGGAGGATTGAGTGGTACCAAAATTATGCAACCCGCCAAATAGTCCAGAACTGCGGCCTGTTGAAGAGTACTGGAGTATAATGAAGGGAATTTTAAAAAAGAAAGGCGGAGAAGTAAAATCAGTCCCCGAGCTATAAAAAATATGAACGTGGGCGTGAAAACGGTGTCCTAACGAGATGGTGCAAAGTCCTATGAGACGTATACGCAAGAAAGTTAGAAGTATGGCTTACGGTGTAGACAATAACTAAAATAGAAAATGTTATTTTAAAACTACGTTAAATTTGTCATTGAACATGTGAAACATAATGTAGCCTTTCACTCTCAAATTAATTTTTTATGACTATTTGTGTGCCTCAATTTTGGCGTGTTCAAGCTTTAAGCTGTGTGTAAAAATGCTCAAAAATATGTCCCAGTGCACTTTAATTATGTGCAACTAATATATATTTAATAAATATACTGTCGTTGAGATTGACAATTCCGTTATGTGCACAATTGCAGGAATTGAAAAATCAATTCAAATGATAAATGTTTACAATCTTCTTTTGTCAAATTTTGAATTTACACATGTGGGTATTGGCAATCTCAATGACGATGCGAGATATACAGGTGTAGTGAAAAATTACTTGTCTTCGGAAACGTTCGTAAACACATGCTGTTTCAGGCAGTGTCACCGAGTCTGACTGAAGTAGCATGACCGCTATTACTGTCAGTCTCAGTGAGATAGACTGAAACAGCATGACGTTGACGAACGTTTCCGAAGGCAAGGCATTTCTCACTACATCTGTAATCCGTTTAAATAGTTTTATCTTTTTTTATTTGTATTTTATCGTATTGAATATTGATCTCAAAATGGGTTGTTCGCCCTCCTTTTTTTATTCTACCAATAACGTTAACTTGTAATCTTCCAACAGGCCGTAGAAATAGAGTTCCTAGTAACATGGCACAACCCGCACGGGCGTCCCGAACAAGCCATCCCCGGCGAAGACAACATCGCCACATGGCGATCCAAGCCGAATACGGAGCGAACTTGGCGGGACTACGCCAAGCTGGCGTGGGACATCAGTCCAGCGCTGGCCGTGTTCCTGCCGGAGAGGTCAGTAGCTACATAGTGACCCATACGACCATCCCCGGTGAAGACAACATCGCCACATGGCGATCCAAGCCGAACACGGAGCGCACCTGGCGGGACTACGCCAAGCTGGCGTGGGACATCAGTCCAGCGCTGGCCGTGTTCCTGCCGGAGAGGTCAGTAGCGACATAGTGACCCACACGGCCATCCGCGGTGAAGACAACATCGCCACATGGCGATCCAAGCCGAACACGGAGCGCACCTGGCGGGACTACGCCAAGCTGGCGTGGGACATCAGTCCAGCGCTGGCCGTGTTCCTGCCGGAGAGGTCAGTAGCGACGTAGTGACCGACACGGCCATCCCCGGCGAGGCGACATCGCCATATGGCGATTTACATTATTAGACCCCGATATTTCGGCGCTGTTGCAAATGATATCTAAATGCTACTTCGTGTCGCAATAGTGTCGAAATGTCGGGTCATCATCATCATCATCATCATCAGCCTATGATAGTCTACTGCTGGACGTAGGCCTCTCCTATTAACTATGCGTATAGACGCATTAGGAGGTAAATGCCTATAATCGCCACTCTGGGCAAGCGGATCGGCGATCGCAGTTATGTGTCCACTGTGATGACGCTGCTGCCCATCATCAATCTTTTATCAAATAATGGCCAGTGACACTTCAATCCCTTAGTCGACTCTTACGACACCCGCAGTATGAGTTAGGGTGGTGACAAATCCGCCGTCACCACACGGCCCAATGTCGGGTGCTCAATTGCAATTTACATGGTAAATATCCCGTTTTAAGTAATTTTCTGAGAATTATATTTAGAATGATATTTTTAGGTTGTAGTTCCTTCGAAACATTAAGTACAGATGTGGCTAGTGATTAGTATCACAATACCTTTGATTAAATTCGCTGTGATTCACGGAAGGTCGTCTGGTGTAATTGGAAGCACGTTGGACCGGCAATCCAGAGGAAGCAGGTTCGAATCCCGTGACAACCAGAGTCTTTCGCCGTTGATTTTTTCTATGGTAAGCACATCTGTTACGACATTGTGGGAATGATATTTATGATAATTGCAGGTTAAATAACGAGGGCATTGCAGCGGAGATGCGTCGTAAAGTGCAAGCGTATCCGACGGCCGTCAGCCACATACCGCAGGCCCTCAAATACCTCGTCACGACGGAGACTCTCCTCAACGATGCTCATGAGGTATTATACTATTTCATCACACTTGCGCGTCATTGCTTGCATGCGTAGCGGGAGTAATAGAAAAGTGAAATTCCTTAGGGAGTAATAGAAATGTCAGTACGTCATAGAATAATATTTTGTCTTAAAACTTGTTTTTTTGTCAGCAAATGTGACGAAAAACATTGTATGCATCACGGTCGGTTTCCCACAATTTTTTAATGCTGATATTGATATGCTAGCACACACCGTATAGACAAGCGATCGGTAACCTATTGAACTTTCGAAAATCCTTTGTCCGATTTTCACTTGTCCGAAAACGGTTCCTCGAATTTTTATAATCCATGTACATTGTTTACCATATTTTTTGAAATGATCCTCGTTTTCTATCCCACATCAACATTTTCCCGAATTTCGATAACCAGAAGAACGGTTGCCAAATTTATTATTTGACAACCGATTTGTTAACCATATTTTCATAAATCCGATGCTAAGCGAAATCGAAATGTCATTTTACCTTATATCAGTAACCAGAACAACGGTTGCCAACATTTTTATTTGACAATCGATTTGGTAACCACCTTTTCATAAATCGGAAATGTAATTTTCCCTTATATCAATAACCAGAAGAACGATTGTCGGACAAGTGAAAATCGGATAAGGGATTTTCGAAACTTCATTAGGTTTCGAAGCTAGGGCGGAGTGAATGGCGTAGTCTTTAAATACGAAAGTATTTTTAATCAATTGTTTACACATCCTCATACTTACAAAACCAAAAAAAGGGGGGGACGGGGGGGCGAAGCCCCCCGCATTAAAAAAAAAATAATCTGAACCTCCCCTACCTTAACCTGGATAGGTTCGTTAGGTACCTTTCATCCCTTAGAGCGGAAATAGAAGCCCCGCGCAGCGGGGCTTCGTCGACCGGTTCCCAGGTCAAAATTGCTCACTTAAATTCTTTGGACAACAGGGCGAATTATTTATTAATAGTTAAGTATAAGGAATTACGATATAGACCCCCTCCCGGGGCAGATCCGAGTCGGACAGGTTAGGTTAGAAAACTAAGGCGGGAGCTTTGCTCTTAGGTTATTTTCTTTTCAGCAACCCAGAAAGTACTCAGTTCAGTAAAAAGGTACAGTAAGTAAAGTGAAGAATGTAGGTTAGAACTTCTACGCAACGTGATTTCCGCAGTGAGTGAGCGAAGCGAGCGAACAAAACCTCCCGGGGCAGATCCGAGTCGGATAGGTTAGGTTAGAAGACTAAGGCGGGAGCTTTGCTAGCTTTGCTCCCGCCAATACTTGACGCCACAAAAAGTAGTTGGCAAATAATACTTCGGGATTTTAACAAGTGTTTATTCGAAATAATGAATTCGATTGTTTGATAGGGGGGGAAATAATACTTCGGTCAAAATACTTTATGCCAAAAAAAGTAGTTGGCAAATGATACTTCGGAATTTTTACGAGTGTTGATTCGAATCATAAGCGAAATAAAATTGCTGCTAATTGAGAAAGGGGGTAAATAATAAACAGGGAAACGTACTTTCGGGCAAACAAAATTTAGGCCAATTAATAAAATGGGAAACGTTTTCGTGATACTTATATTCGACATTACAATTTTCGACTTTATAATAGGTAACCCAAGCGATCGCATCGAACCCAAACTTTATACCTGTTTTATTTCACAGCTAGTCCACATGGTGACATGGGCGCGCGTGACGCCCGTAGAAGCGTTATCGTACTTCAGCCGGCAGTACCCCCCACACCCGCTCTCCGCACAGGCTGCGGTGTCGGCCCTAACTTCGTACCCTTCGTCCGCGGTACTGCTGTACATCCCACAGCTGGTGCAGGCGCTGCGGCACGACACGGTGGGTACTAGAGTGACAGAGAACTTACAACCTGTGGCCTATACCACAAAACTTTACAAGCGTACAATTCTACAAAATTGTATAAATTCCCATACAAAAAGTTGACAATTTTGCCTGAGTGGCAGTGGTTACTGCCTGTGGTCTATACCACAAAACTTTACAAGCGTACAATTGTCAAGTTTTTGTATGGGAATTTATACAATTTTGTAGTATTGTACGCTTGTAAAGTTTTGTGGTATAGGCCACTGGTGTCGGCAGTAAGAATACATTTGTCAGAGGGATTGTAATCTCACTAACCATTGATTTATTAAATACTAATGACAGGTAGCAGCTTCATCAAGTCAGGAATCGGTACTGGTTTTTTTTTTGTAAAACCTCTTTATGTAGTACTCAATATTTTATGTACTTAAATCGTATTTTTAAATTACTCCTATAACATAGAATTTATATACCGAAAAACGAAAACAGAACCGTTCTTTTGAATGGAGAAAATACCGATATCCGATCCCTGATCATAGTGAACACACTACTACTGCATTGCCAACCCATTTGCCCAGCGTGGGGATTATGGGTACCTCCTAATGCATCAATACGCATAAGTAATAGGAGAGGCCTACGCCCAGCATTGGACTGAGAGAGGCTGATGACGTGATGTATACCATTCTTTAGTTGAAAGTAAAAACAGGTAAACAAATATGGCTGACTTTCCATAGCATTTGACGTCTTTGACACATATCGTGAAACACGAACGCAGATATTTTTAAAGCCTAACAACTTACTATTTGACCCTCGCCATGTTGCGGATTTTCAGTGACACTAATTTATTTTACTGGCAATGATTACTGTTTGACATCAGGCGTTGAATGTCATCGAATGTCACCGATGTAAACAAAAAGAAAATATATCGCGACTTAAACGATTTTATCATAAAAATGCCGAAAAAGATACCAATAGAAGCAAGAAAAATCGTCTTAAATACAATAAAATATTTAAACCAAAGAAAGGACGAAGGATTGAATAGTATTCCATTGGAAAATGTTTTGCAATTAGTTACTGACATGACCGGTACTGACACTTTATAGTGCGGTTGTATTTGAATTGGTTAGTTGTTATAATTAAACTTAATAGAAAATGTTTCTCTCGATAATGATGCTTTCCTAAAGCTAGTCAGGATAGTTTTCAGGTATAAACAATATAAACAATACTTTAATGTATAGAATCAGGTATAAACATTACTTTAATGTTTAGAATTTAGTACCTAGTAGTAGTACTAGTAGTAGTAGTAACCCACTTTATTGTACATAAGTAAACAAGGTAATAAACACAGATACAGGAAAAATAGTACAGACTTTGTACAAAAGCGAACATATCCCTTAAGGGATCTCTTCCAGTTAACCTTTGAGTAATTTAGTTGAATATAAATTATTTAGGATTGAGTTTATGTTATTTATGCCTTAACTGTTTTTTTTAAATTTATGACTACGATTTAGGAAGTCACTCAAGA
Organism: Thaumatotibia leucotreta; assembly: GCA_025490895.1. Lineage (NCBI taxonomy): Eukaryota > Metazoa > Arthropoda > Insecta > Lepidoptera > Tortricidae > Thaumatotibia > Thaumatotibia leucotreta. The sequence continues at coordinate 73,705 of JALPQI010002275.1, forward strand.
AAACTGGACCGACTGCTGTGAGCATGTAAAAAAAATTGAAGACGATTATAGGAATAAAGGTCCTATAATCGAATCCCAGACCGAACGATTTATAATCGAGGTTGGTGGTCCTGAAAGCGACACAACATCTGACGAAGATCAAACTTCATCACAGTCAGAATAACAAGAATACATAAATATTGAGTATTTGGAATCGGATTTTGACGAATAGGTAATATTACAAGGCTTTGATTCTCTGTAATAAATTTTTTGGTATTAAAAATATCAACATGAAGCCAATACACACTATACTGACTATATATGACGTATGCACATTATTGCCATAGGTAAACTGTTTGTAGCGACACTGTGTCAGGGTCAAATAGAAAGTTGTTAGGCTTTACGTTAATACTAATAAATATCAATAATTTTAACAAAAAAAAAAGTGAACTTCAGGTTTAAGGTTTCAAGTTGGTGATAAAACCAAGATTGTGTTCTGAAAGTGCGTGATTATGAAATAATGCAAGTTAGCAGATTTGTTTACATTTTTGTAGTTTCAACTGACGAATGGTATATACAGGGTGGAAAGGGACGACGTTCCTTCCCGCTACCGACCGAGTCAACCAACCATTACGATGAACTTTCAGTATGAGACCAACATCGAAATGTTAAAAAAATACCCCTCATACAAAGTGAGTGATTAGTTAGAGTTCAATAGTATGGATAAGTCAATTTTCCATGTACGCTTTCGATGTTGGTCACATACTGAAAGTTCATCGTAATGGTTGGTTGACTCGATCGGTAGTGGGAAGGAACGTCGTCCCTTTCCACCCTGTATACATGAGTGGCAGTATCTCTAAGGGCGATTGTGCACCACAATGAATTTTACTGTCCGGCAGACCGAGTTTTCATGGTCCGATATGGCATGAAAAATACGCATGATTGGCTTGTGCACTTGTCCGTCTTTTTACTTGGAGGTGCGTCCGGTAGTCCGGTTTTTTACGGTTCAATTTTGTAAAATCGGACTATCGGGGACGGTAAAAGTCAGTGCAATTCCGGACGCAGTGCACAAGCATTAACACGTTTTTCATAGCTGTCATCTCGGATCGGAATAATACTGTCCGGAATGGGGAAAAGTAAAATGTCGGACGGTAAAATTACGTATAGTGCACAAGCTACTATATACATTTAATGGCGTGGCATATCGGACCGTAAAAAACCGGACTACCGGACGGTAAAAGTCAGTGTAGTGCACAAACGCCCTAAGAACCACGTACAATTTCAGATGGGCTACGTAGCGGAGCTGATAAAGTCTTTGGCGCGCAAGTCGCAGGTGGTGGCGCACCAACTCATCTGGAACATGCACACCAACATGTACACAGACGAGGAGATGCACAATAAGGACCGTGAGTTTGTTCATCCTTGTTTTTTTAATATATTTATATACAGGCTTGCTAAATATAAGTTCATACCCGTTGCCTTTAAGCTTTTGGAAAACGAAATAGGATTTTGAAAGTTTCAGAGAAGAGGGAGATTTGGCAAAACAAGTGAAGGTGTTTGCGCGGCTTAGAATAAAACGTAGTAAACTCGAGTGCGGTTTAAATTATGTATTGCGGTGTCGAAACAACGAAGTAATACCGAAGTTTGATCGCATAAAACCGGTTAAGTGCATACGAGACTATCAAGTGTTCTGTAGTGCGGCGAATGAAACGTTTGTGGGAAAGATTTAAAAGTTTTAGAAGAGTCAATATTTGTTTAGAAATTTACGTTAAATACAACTACGTGCTATTCAGCTCTATTTAGTACTACTTACTTGTTCTGAAACTAAAACTAATTTCCAAAAAATCTCCTAGGGCGTCTATTCTGCGTCCGAAAACCTCGCAGGCGACGGGAATGCATTTATTTATTGGCCACCGTGTATAAGTTATAGTTCCCCTGTCTTCCGCCAATAGTGCTTATTGAGTGTAAAATCACTCCAATCTTTGTCGTCCTGCCATCTTCTCTTTCGTCTGCTTCTGCTCCGATCGCTGTTATGATTATCATACACACTACTGCGATACCAAACCTCTTGCCCAGCATGGCAATTATGGGGTCCTCCTAATGCGTCCATAGGCAGAGGAGAGGCAGCAGTGGGCTGAAAGAGGCTGATTCTAATGAAAACATTAATATTTCAGCCGTCCTCTTCGACACCCTAGAAGCGTTGACGAAGAACATAGTAGACACCCTCTCAGGCCCCGCTAAGGCGTTCTACGAACGCGAATTCGACTTCTTCGGGCAGATCACGAACATCTCCGGAATCATCCGACCGTTCCCGAAGGGCGCTGAGCGGAAGAGAGCGTGTCTTGAGGCTTTGAAAAATATCAAGGTATTTAATGGACCTTTATTTTCTATCTCCCATAGAATTCTAAAAGGAGTTTCTCAATTCGACTGCGACCATATATGACATGGACATCTTACGCGAGTTTTAAATAGCGGTTTAAGTTTATAGAAATTCATCAGCAATGCAATAGTAATGAAAATTTTAGTAGAAACATGTAATAATAAGTATGGAAATAAATAACTACATGAGTATAAAATATTGATGAGTTTATTTATTTCGTTATTATGTAACCTTTAACCGCCGTTAATTTTTCATAGAGCGTGCTCGTGTCGCCACAAATTAAAAATCACACCACACAGATTAAATAGAGTAATGTAAAACATAACTTTTATTAAATTTAAGACCTTTGTTTTATGTATCGGACTACATAGCTGAATTTTGACTGTGTAATGTATCAGACTAATAAAAGGTTAAATTTTATGAGCCCCACGTTAGGCACCATTGTAACTGAACCTTGCCCCAACATTGTGATGATTTTTTGGCAAAACCAAAATGGATTTCTTGATTTTTTACGTTTTTGCAGGTGCAACCCGGCTGTTACTTACCGTCCAACCCCGACTCGATGGTTCTGGATATTGACTATAAGAGCGGTGAGTTTTCAAAATGCGGTACATACCATGACCAGTCTCTATAGAATAAGATATTTATTTAAATTGTTTCATAGATAGAATATGAATTTTGAATGCTAGTCGTATCAAAATATGGGCTGTAGATTACACACTTAAAAATGCTACCGAGATTCAATCTCAATATATATCTACCTATTTTCTTTGTCACTGTTGTGTATGCAAAATTTGTAGTATGTTGACAAGTTTTGAAAGAGGCGTCACCCATGGCCGTAAGTGAGATTTTTTAAACACAACACAAATCAAGACTTAAAAATTATGCAACCCACGAACGTTGATGTTCTCTTATGAATGATAACTACTGATCAGACACTATAGATTTTTTTTAAATATGAATATAAAAATATAGGAATGTCATATGGACGGAATAGGTACATATTTATAAATGTTTATTGATGACGATTCTGCTAAATTTTATGGTAGTGCAGCGCACGAGCGTCAAAGAGGTAAAATGCTATAGAATAATCTCTTAAGTTAGTTATGGGCTATTCCGTAACATCGATAAGTCGATAAAATAGTTTAGTCCCTTTGACAGTTAGATTTTTTCTATGAAAATTCCGCTCCTTTCCGGTAATTAATGATAACGCTAGTCTCTAACCTCTTTTTTTTCTTTAATTTTATTTATTTGGGGCATCCCAGCCCCATTTATTCATAAACGTCACCTAACTTGGCAAGCCGATAAAGGTGCGTTTAAACCAAAAGAACTTCGCTGTTCTATCCCCCGCTCTATGAAATCAACCAATCACGTTTTGTGTAACGATCGAATTTCGTAGAGTGGGGGGTTAGAATAGCGAATGCTCTTTTGGTCTGAATGCACTTTAAGCATACAGCAAGGCGGTGGCGATTGCTGGTCTTCTGTTCGCTCCACTTTTCACTTAAGATCAGGTATATTAAAAGAAAAAACCGATAAGCTTTGTTTGTTCTTTCCCGTTTTCTATAAGACAGAAAAGGATCAACGATACTTATCGGCTTGTAAAGTTTATAAGGGGTTAATTCTTGTATTCATAATTCAGGTACGCCCATGCAGAGCGCAGCAAAGGCGCCATACTTGGCTCGTTTCCGCGTGCGCAAGTACGGCATCGCCGAGATGGAAGCCGTGGCCATGGCCATCGCTGCCGGAGAGGATCCGCCTGCCGTGAGTATACGTTATAATTAGTTTATTCGAACAAAAAGGTTTACATCTTATATAGGTACATCATATCATAAATAAATAAATAAATAAATTTATTTGCGTGAAATGTGGTAAAAACATAGAGGTGGTAACATGCAGTACAGTAGCTCAGCACATTTCGCCAATGATATAGGCATGCAAAATATTATTAAATACTTACATATCTAAACATTATTATTTACAATTTTTCGCAATACTATTATTTACAATATTATTTACATGTCAAGGTGCTTATATTTAATTATAATTACATTTTTTTTTTATACTAGGACTAACTTAATTTTCTAAACAAGGTAAATAAATGTCTATTGGTCAAAAAACTCACGAATAGAATAAAATACTTTTCCTAGCAGCCACTTGTTAAGACTTGACACAAATTTATTATTATTACTTAATTCTTTAATTTCGTTCGGTAGATTATTGTAAATTTGTATTGCCATAGGATAACAATTGTCCCTGTAAAGTTTAGTTTTGCATTTGGTCGTCATAATTAGTCTATTAGGATATCTAGTCTTAAATTTACAAACACTATCTAGTTTTGTAAAAAGTTCAGGGTGTAACCTTACAAATTTACAAACTTCTAGAATATATAGTGAAGGCAATGTTAACAGTTTTAGACTTCTAAAGAGTTCTCTACATGGTGTTCGTGGTGGTACATTGCATAGGGCTCGGATGCAATTTTTTTGGCTGATGAAAGCTCTATTTCTGTGGCATGAGTTTCCCCATAAAACAAGACCATATCTAAGGACAGAGGCTACGTACCCGTGATAGGCAGTAAGAGCAGTAGTTTTATTGACAAAAGTGGCTAATCTACGAAGTACATACACGAAACGATTTACTTTTAAACATTTTTCTTCTATTTGTTGTTTCCAAGAGCAGTTCTTATCTAAAAGTATGCCTAAGAATGAAACCCGGTCCGATTCAACAATGTCTGTTCCTTTATATTTTACACTTATATCTATTCTACCTTTTCTGTTATAAAACTGAACATATTTAGTTTTAGGCAGATTTGGTTGTAAATTATTACATTCCATCCACATTATAATGTCATTAATTGTGTTGTTTATGTCAGTATTGTACAATTGAATTTGGTCACATGGTATAATTACGGATATGTCATCAGCGAAAAGTAAGCAATGATGTCTCGTAGCCGAAGGCAAGTCATTAATGAAAAGTAAGAACAGAAGGGGTCCCAAAACGCTACCCTGAGGAACTCCCCTTTTGTTCTCCAGAATATTTGATCTCGCATAGCCCATCGTGTTTTTATCATCAATGTTTTCTATCTCCACAAATTGAGTTCTTCGACTAAGGTAACTTTCTATCCAGGTTAAGGCTAATCCACGGAGACCGTACGCTTCACACTTTTTTAGAAGGCGATGATGACATACAAAATCGAACGCCTTGCTCATGTCAAAGAAAACAGTTACTACAGGTTTTTTTTTGTCAATGTTATCTGTTATTTCCTTAATAAGATTGAATGCTGCGAGAGTTGTGGACTTTCCTTTTTGAAATGCATTTTGTTGTGAATTGATAATTTCATACTTATTGCAAAAAGCAGTTATTCTCGCGTGCATAGCCCTTTCAAAAATTTTTGAAAATATTGATAAGAGGGCTATGGGCCTATAGTTATTTATATTTTCTTTGCTTTCTTTTTTGTGTAGTGGCTTGATTGTAGAAGTTTTTAATCTATTCGGGAAAAGGCCCGTTGTAAATGATAGGTTAATTAAGAAACATAAAATAGAGGCAAAAGTATGTATGCATTTTTTAATTATATTTGTAGATAGGTCATCTGGTCCCACAGAGTTAGTGTTTTTTAAAGTTTTTACTATCTTTACTATTTCCTCCTCGTCACATGGATGAAGGAAAATTGTGGCTTGATTGGACTCTAGCTTAAGTTTATATTTATTATTGTCATAGTCATTGTCTGTTAAATGAATAAAAAAGTCATTAAAAGTGTCAGCTATCTCTTTTTTATTAGAGATTATGTTGCCATTCTTGTTAATTTTGTCAATATTTAGTCGTTTACTTTGATACGTCTTACTTTGAATGAGGTCCCATGATGCTTTACAAATATTATTAGCTTTATTCAAATATTTGAGATTTTCTGTTTTTTGTGATGTTTTCACACAGTTCTTTAGTATTTTTGAATATTTATAATATATTTGTTTCATGTCTTGTTCCTTAGTCTTGTAATATTTAAAGCGTAAACTTCGTTTTACCCTTGTGGATTTTTGGATACCCTTTGTGATCCAGCCAGGTTTCTTTCCCTTGTTGCTAATTCTTTTTCTTATAAAAGGGAAACATAGGTTATAAAAAAGTGTAAAAGTATTGTGAAAGTCATTAAACGCGCTATTTAAGTCTGTCTGTGTATAAATATCTGACCATGTTAATCTCTGCAGGCAATCACAAAACTTTTTAACATTTTCATTACAGAAATCACGTTTATTTACATACCAAAATTCCATTTGTGTATCCTTATCTTCTACTTGTAAACTTACAGTTTGTCCTGTATTGTGGTCTGACAGACATAAATCGTGCAAATCAGCCTTTATATTTGGCACGTTACTAACTATGTGGTCTATGCAGGAAGCAAGACGTGTTGGTTTATCTATGTGCAAATAGAAACCATAGTTTTGAAGTATTTGCTGTAGTTCCCGAGATGCATTAGAATCAATTAAAGTGTTAATATTAAAATCTCCAGCAATAATTATTTTACTCGACTTACGTTTGGATAATCTATGTAAGATATTTTCCAAGTTATTAAAAAAGATATGTATTTTTGAATTTGGTATCCTGTAAATACAAATTATAATACATTTACACCGTGGGATCTCGATGCCACAGCATTCGAAGTCACGTTCACTTGCAAAATCTTTTAAAAATACTAATTCACGACATTCGATATAATTTCGGGACAGTATACACACTCCGCCACGTTTTTGACCATTTCTTGAAAAATAAGCACTAACTTTGTAACCCTTAATACAGATATTATTTTCTTGGCCTGATTTAATGAACGTTTCTGTCAGACATATGATATCTACAGGAACGCTTTTCTCTGTAAGTTCTTGTAGACAAATTTCAATCATATCTGTTTCCCTCAGAAGTCCGCAGATATTTTGATGTAGAATAATTAGGTTATTCGCGAAAGGAATGATTTGAGGTCTTCAGTGGCCCGCAACGTAACTTTGATACATTTTTCGAATTTCTCTTCTCTTCAGGAGTAGTACTACGTTTAGGTTTCGTTGTGTCGTAAAAGTCTAAGATTTTCTTCTGCACAGTTTTACGAGTAATACTTGAGGAGCTCGTGGTCTTCGATTTTTCCTTGAAAAAGTCAGATATCTTTTTCTGCACTCCGTTGCTGTGACGGTTTTCAGATTTCAGGTGCAGGCCTTGCATGTTGGAAGTTATAAAACTTCCTATGTGGTGTATTATACATGCCATACCACTGTTGTTAAGTCTCCCAGTTACGGCCGAGAACATGTCAAGCGAAAGGTTTAGGTTTGAATCAAAAGAATAATGTGTATTGTGAAATCGAATGTCATTACGGATTAAGTTGTTGAGGTGCTCGACTCTTGTGTTGTAAATCGGTTTACCACGTATATAAGTTGCAGTAGTTATAATAATGTTAGTTTGTGTGATGGGGCTCAGAGTCTTGCTTATAAGTTCGACTAAGTTTTGATATTTAATATCACTTAGTACATCTTCTTCTCCTATCATTACTATGCAATAATCATTCCGTGTTAGGGGTGATAGTTTGTTTTCGATGTTTCCAAGCAATTCCCGTAAGCTTCCTCCTGGAGTAATATAATGACAACTGTCAAAACTTCTCAGAGTAGATTCGTGCCTTACTATGTTCGAAATTTTATTGGTGTTGTTGCTACTTATAATGATGAGCTTATTCCGACTAGTATCTGTATCTTGTGGTGTGAAAATTTCAACCTGTTTTTTTTGCCATTTCAAATTAATTGCTTGCGTGCGTTTCACGTTAGGTATAGGTAACGGTTGTTCATTTGGTAAGGATTGGATTGGTGTACTACTACCTATATGTGGGATTTTAGGCGTGAGAAGTAGCGATGTTCGAGATGGAGACTTATTTGAGGATTTTTTCTTTTTCTTAGCTTTTCCTGACGATATCGATTTGTTTGGTTGGTCATCGCCCAATAGTTTTCTGTAAGTATTGATTTTCATGAAGCATTTATCGACAGTGGATTTAAGCTCTGTAACCTCGCTATTTAGCCGTGCTATTTCTTCGTGGGCGCTAAGTAACTGAACTGCTAAGTGTTGGTTTTTACTCTGTAAAGTTGTAATTTCTGAGTTATTTGTTATGCCCGAAATATTTGGTAAACTTAAGTTTTTTAAAATGCTGTTGCTGTTTGAGGTGGAGTCGTCAATGTCAGAGTCATCTTCAGTTGGTGTTTCGAGATCATCTTCTGAAAAGTGAAGCGATTGTTTTTTATTCCTTTTAGTAACATAGTCAATCCGAGGGCTTTTTTCATTGTTACACAAGGTTTCATTTGTTTCTTTTGACGTGGACGGAATTTTTATTTCTTCGTGTTTTGAGACCAAGTCAGATGTCATCAGCGATTGTCCATTATCATTTTTTTGTTCGCAGTGTTTACTGTATACGTCCTCTTTACTAACTAAACTTTTTTCATAATGCTCATTTATATCCGGCAATATTTCATTTTGACCTTCGTTCATGTCCACATTACATTGGTCTGAGTTCAAGCTAACTTGTTCTTCGGATTCAAGTTTTGATGTGCATATTGGTTTACATAAGTCTGATTGAGAATTCACATTTGTTTTTGTAATAACTGTCTTTGTCGCTGTTTGTTGTGGATTTTCATGGCAATTTTTACATTTCCATACCTTTTTGTTATCGATGGTCATCAATCTAAATCTGGCTGCAGACACATTTCCCGTACATGGGAGGTCAAGTATCTTATGGCAGCTCGAGCATTTCAAATAGTCCTTATTTTTAATAATTTTTTTGCATGCAGAACATGCAATATTTTTCCTTGATGTAATTGGAGACATTTTGTGTTATTACATATATAATTTGTAATAAGAAATCTGGTATTTCAATTATTTTTCACTTACAAAGTCGAAAAAACATCAATCGATTTCCAAATAATCGATAATACTTGACTCGATTTTTGTCACATTTCTGAACGTATAATTTTGCTTGCGGCAACACTGACTTGGGTGTCAAAATTGGCATACATTGGCTATATCCAATCAGCTGTGAATTTCTATAGTTAGTGGTGGTTATAATTATTGTTTTTCGATTTTGTGTGTTATTTAAAAGTGTAACGGTAATGTTCATCGTCTTACCATATTCGTAAATCACTGATATTATCGGATTTATGTTCTGTTTACATATGCCATGCACGAACCGTAAGTATTGTTGTTTGGTTTAGGTTGAACAGTCACTATAATAAACACTTATTCCTTGTTTTTACAATTATTTTGACGAAGAGCACTTTATGACACTGTTTACTTGGCTGGGGTTGCCATTAATTCCAAAAAAAAAAAATCGTAAATCATTTACATGTGAACAGATTTTATCCAAAACTTGTTACGCTGGTACTTAAAATAGGTATCGACCTGTGTTATAAGTACCAGCTACCTTCCATTTATACACGCTTAAGCGTCTCTTCATGCAAACAAAAGTTTTAAAACTATTACAATACAAAAAAAATTATAAACTAAAAATGACCGGTAATAAAATTGATATATTAGATGAAAATTTTAAAAGAAACTCCAAACAAGGATGACAGTGCAATGATGTGTGTGTGTGTGTGTGTGTATACGTGTGTGTGAGCGCATGTGTGAGTGTGTGTGTGTATGTGTGTGATTGTATGAGTGAGTTTTAGTGTCCTATTAAGATACAGGATGCAAAAGATTTTCAGTCTCGATATAATTTTTGTCAAGTAACCATTTTATCAAAGCCTTTTTGCAACTATATTTATTGAGTTTAATAATATCCAATCTCGTATTTAGCTGGTTATATAGGAAGCTACCTAAAAAATAATAAAATTTATTACTAAATGCAGTTCGGCATATAGCTTGTCGTGGTACAATAACTTTTCGCCTACCCCTGTGAGTTCTATGAATACTTGTCCCGACAGCGGAAAAGCATTCTGCATGTTTTTTCAGAACTATTTTTAATATAAACAACTGCCGGACTGTGAGGACCTCGCACGATTTGTATAAGTCAACAGTGGGGTAACGAAACGGTTTACAATGTGCAACCTTTAGTAGGGCTCTTTGAGCACGTTCCAACTGAATTAGATGGCTTTTGGCAACACCACCCCACGATTGTATACAGTATTCTATCAATGACTGTGCTAAGGCAAAGTAAACCATTCTTACAACTTTCGCGCTAGCAACATGACGTAGATGCTTAAAGATGAACATCAGCTTTCGAACTCTACCAGACAGCACATTTATATGAGACCGAAAGTTTAACCTGTCATCCAACGTTATGCCTAAATATTTGACTGTTGCAGTTCGGTTAAGAGTTGGACAGTTGCAGTTTCGTTCTATGTGTGTGTGATGATTATGGGCGGTAATGAAATATTCATCTAGAGACTTAGCACCACTTGCAGTTATAGAAAAGGTCATGTATTTGGTTTTGTCCGCATTTAGAGATAACGTATTACTAATAAGCCATGAGTTGATTTTATCGAAGCCGAGTTGTGCTTTGAAAAAAGTGTCTTTCCATGAATGACTAGAAAATAAAAGTGCTGTGTCATCTGCAAACGCAATTATTTTGCCGTTTGGTAGATCTATGTTGCACATATCATTTATGTATAGCAAGAAGAGAGTGGGACCGAGAATACTCCCTTGAGGTACTCCGTATTCGACAACCAGTTCACTGCTAGTGATTCCACCTATTTTAACACTTTGCTTACGATTTGTCAAATAACTCTGAAATAGCTTGAGTTGGGACCCACGCACTCCTAATGACTCAAGCTTATACAGAAGTCTAGGAATCGAAACTGTATCAAATGCCTTAGCTAGGTCAATGAAGATGGCTACGCACTTGTTACCTGCATCCATTTCGCTGACCACATGGTTAGTGAGGTCATGCACGGCGTCATTTGTAGACATTGAATTTCGAAAACCGTATTGTCTGTTCGATAGAATATTATTATGTTCCAAGAAACTTTTAAGACGCTTATTCATAATTTTCTCTAGTATCTTGGACAATGATGACAATATTGAGATGGGGCGATAATTATTTACAAGTTTTCGACACCCAGACTTATGGATAGGCTGAATCAATGCTTTTTTTAGTATTTCTGGGAAAACACCTCCTACTATACACAAGTTAAAAATATGGGTTAAAGGTTTTAACAAAGTAGTTTTATATCGTTTGAGGAAATCAGTCGAAATCTCATCATGTCCTACTGCACAATTCGAACGAAGTGAGTTTATAATTTGTTCTACCTCAAGTTCGTCCGTTTCAAGAAGAACTAACGAATTTTGACCAGGAAAAGGTGCAACATTGTTATGGTTACGGCAAGTGTTACAACTGGGCATGTTTTTAACTATTTGTTTTCCTACATTGATAAAGAAATTGTTAATATGTGACAAGGAGGCAGCCGGAGTTTTATCTATTGCAAGGAGCTCCTCAGCTGTAGGATTATTTTTTGTATGGTGAGTTATTTCTTTTATGGAATTCCAAAGCTTTTTTGAATTATTTCCTGCTTTTTCCAACTTCTCACTTTCATATTGTTTCTTCAGTTTTTTGAGTAAGTCATTACAGAAATTGCGATACCTTTTAAATGTTTTGACAAGTACTTCATCATGTGGTGCGGAGTTAGCCGCCTTTTTCATCCTATCTCTATTCCTCATACATTTCAAAAGACCAGGGGTAATCCAGGGTTTATAGATACGTAGCCTATGGGGTATTAAGCAAAGTTTCGTATTAACTGATATTTCCTTCTTTAAAGAGTTTACTAAGTAATCAAGCGCTAGGTTGGCATCAGTTTCATTATATATATTAGTAAAGTCAATATTTTTGATTGCAATATCGAGGGCATGGTAATTTACTTTCGATTTATACTTATTGGCCATGTTTAATTTAAGTTTTGTCTAGTGAGAGAACTATAGATTTATGATCAGTCACTGTTGACTCCAACACTAAAGTGACAGCATTATTATTTATTTTTAAGATTATGTGATCGAGGTTAGTTTTTCCATGCGTCACTAAGTTATGTCCTGGTAGGAGGCCATGACTTGCCAACAAGTTTAAATACTCTGACGAATTTGGGTCCTTATTATTGTCATGTATATCTATATTAATATCTCCCATTACAACAAGGTTACTGAAGACTTTATTTTTGGCTAAAATGTTATCTAAGGAATTCAAAAAAGGAGTTATATCTTTACTAGAGGGTGGTCTGTATATAGCTATAATACAAGTATCTCCTCCAATTTGAACAGTTACACAACTAGCATCTATCAAATCGGAATCCCTGACAGTAACATTGCGTATATTTTTCCTTACATACACTATAACTCCATCGTTTTGGTTAATATTAAGTTGACTACAATAGTGCATGTATCCTTCTAATTGAGGAATGTGAGGATTTCGGGATAGCCAACATTCTGTTAGAGCTATAATGTCAAAATCAGTATTTATTTGTACCAGTAAAGCCTGTAACGAACTAATGTTCGCTGAGACACTACGAATATTTTGTGTAATCAGCTTTACCGAACGCTGGACAGAAGAGGGACACAGATATTTCACACAATCCTCCGGATAGCAAGAAAAAGAACGCGAAATTTGAAAATTATCAATATTGTTTATATCGTCAATAGAACCTATAATTAAAATTAATTATTGCATTTTTCTCTGTATATTTCTGGCAACTGATCTGAAGAGGCCTAATAAAAAAGTGATAGCAGGTTATTTGGGAGTGCACTCGTGTAAATGCTAGTTGCTTAATGATTACCAAATGTATTTTAAATTTAATTGTGATTAAAAATAATTGCATCATCCTGTGTGTATTTGTGTGTGTATTGAAGTTGTGTGTTGTTAGAATTAGAAAAGAGATGTTTGTTAAAAGTTGGTAGCAAGTTAGGGTTTGGAGGTTAATTCGATTTGTTAGAACATAAACAAAAAAAATAAGCAGATCATGCAAACTCAGTCATATGACCTGATTTTTAAGTTTTATGAAGTCTGACTCCTGATCAATACGATGTGGCTTCAGCCCCTCTGCTTTGCGAAGGTATACCTTCCCTTTTGATGTCCAGCGGTGTTGGTAATGGTTATCTCGAGCAAATTCGCGGGCCATGTAAAATAGTCTTTGGTTTTTTGACGTAAGTGTTTCAGAGACGTAGATAGGTGTTTTTGGCCAGACTGTATCAAGATGAGTAGTGTTTAATTTTTCCCCCTTTTGTTTGGTTTTATTAAATGTTTTAATGCCTTCCAAAAACAGTTCTATTGTGCAAACACTGTTAAAGTCAACAATTATTGGTTTCATCTCACTTTTGCTTGCGTTTATCCTATAAGTGTCCCGTATATCAGCGTCCTGAAGACTTACATCCACAACACTTGCTAACTTCTTAATACAATCTATTAGTTGCTTTTTCTGTTCTCCCTTTTTACCACCCTGTATCTTCATTGTAGGTATGTTTTTAATTTCCAATCCTGACATACGATACGTTATCACCAGGGATCGGACAAACGTGCGTCATTGTTCGCAATGATATGGACATGACTCCCAACTTGATTGAATAATTAATAATTTAATCACATCATCAGCCTATGATAGTCCACTGCTGGACGTAGGTCTCTCCTATTAACTATGCATATAGACGCATTAGGAGGTAAATGCCCATAATCGCCAAGCTGGGCAAGCAGATTGGCGATCGCAGTAATGTGTCAACTATGATGACGCTGCTGCCCATCATCAATCGTTATCAAAAAAAAAATTATATGGTCAGTGACACTTCAATCCCTTAGTCGACTCTTACGACACCCGCAGGAGGAGGTGGGGTGGTGACAAATGTATTCTTACTGCCGTCACCACACGGCCTAATAATTTAATCATTTTCAGAAAATTACCTATTTGACACCGGTAACTATGAAAACCTTTGTAAATAGTCACCTTAAAGCTTTGAAATCAAATTGGAAGAAATTGTTCGTTCAATTATTCATTTAATCAACTTTGGCGTCATGTCCATATTATTGCGAACAATGACGCACATTTATCCGATTTCTGGTTATCACATCATCAGTCATTTTAGCCCACTGCTAGACATAGGCCTTCACGCAAATGAGTGTTAAAAAACCCAAACCGTGATTCTTCTAGGTCTGTACAAGTGTACATGCTTGGGCTCATTGAAATTAAAATCGCGAGCTGATTACATTGTGATAATAATAGTACATTGGAATCACTAACGAGAGTGTTAGAAGCTTTTATGACTCGAGTTAGTATTCCGCTTACCGTGACCGTGATGCATACAATGTTTTTCATCACACTTGGCGGCAAAAATATAAGTTATTAGACAAAATATTATTAAATGACGTACTGACATTTCTATTACTCCCTAGGGAATTTCACTTTTCTATTACTCCCGCTACGCATGCAAGCAATGGCGCGCTTAGACAGCAAGTGTGACGAAAAAAATATTGTCCTAAATTTCCTTACAAAACTTTCTGTTAAGTGTTGAAAAATTTCATTTGCCACCTTATTTTACTGTCAGAGATTTTTGGACAGAGTATATATTTGTATTGCAGGAAGAAGGCAAAGACCGCTACACCTCAATGGGGGCGGAGACATGGCAGGCCGCCATCTTTAAAGTGGGCGACGACGTACGACAAGACATGTTAGCGCTGCAGGTCATCTCGCTCTTCAAGAACGTGTTCCAACAAGTCGGGCTCGACCTCTATCTGTTCCCGTACAAAGTGGTGGCGACCGCACCCGGGGTGAGTTGTTTAGTTAGGGGGTGTCACTTCGAAGTGGGCGACGACGTGCGACAAGACATGTTAGCGCTGCAGGTCATCTCGCTGTTCAAGAACGTGTTCCAACAAGTCGGGCTCGACCTGTATCTGTTCCCGTACAAGGTGGTGGCGACCGCACCCGGGGTGAGTTGTTTAGTTAGGGGGTGTCACTTCAAAGTGGGTGACGACGTGCGACAAGACATGTTAGCGCTGCAGGTCATCTCGCTCTTCAAGAACGTGTTCCAACATATCGGGCTCGACTTGAATCTGTTGTTGAACAACAGATTCAAGTCGTTGAGCTTGTTGAGCTGGTCTTGACTTGAATCTGTTTTGTACAATTGCAAAAAATTTAATGGGCGAATTAATGTTTGATTCAATGTGTCTTGCGTCAGAATATTAAAGCAAATTACCTGACCAAACGTTTTTGTTCAATCTTACAGTTCCAATCAATGGCCCTACTGCGAACTTAAATTACGCCTTCGTTGGAGTGACTGAAAAATATCCACGAAATTTAGGAATTTCGATTTTCGCAGTAGTAGGCCAGATTCGTTACCAGTGCGAAAAAATAACCGTTATATTTTAAAGACGAACGGGTCTTAATCGCGTAAACTTACGTCTAAAAAATAAAATATGAGTGATAATCGCGAAAGTTTAAATTAATATTTAAAATAACAGTCAAGTGCGTGACCTCAACTCTCGTGGAACTACCTACATACGAAGTTTCGAACATTTATTTACTGATATTATTGCAGTGTGGCGTGATAGAGTGCGTGCCTAACGCCAAGTCGAGAGATCAGCTCGGCAGGCAGACCGACATCGGCATGTACGAGTACTTCATCAAGAAATATGGCGACGAGACCACTAGGGAGTTTCAGGTAAAATATCCATATACGAGTATACAAGGTGAAATTCGACGAGGGGCCTTTACGGAAATGGGAGATAGTTAAGGCTATACTGAGCAACTTTTACTACGGGACCAGCCATCTCCCATTTCCGTAAAGGTCCCTCGTCGACTTCCACCTTGTATATACCAGGAAAATAAATTATCTACCTATTAACATTTTAGATGCTGGCTATATGGGCATTTTCGTGAGATAAATACCAATAGAAACAACTTAATCCCGTAAGGCCCAACAATCCCAAAATGGTTACTTTTCCTATTTTTATTTTAAACTTTTTTTTTAACCTTGTTCTATACAGGGTGTTACACGAGCCACTGAAAACCTTGAATGGGGTGATTTGGTAGGTCATACCGAACAACTTTTACTATAGGGGCCAATCATGAAATCTAAAAAAAATTGTCCTTTCCATACATTTGGACCGATCGATAACGACAATTTGTATGAAAGAGCCAAAAATTTTTCTGAGATTTCTGGGTTAGTTCCATAGTAAAAGTTGTTCAGTATAACCTACCAAATCACCTCGTTCAAGGTTTTCAGTGGCTCGTGTAACACCCTGTATGGAAAGAATTTCGTTTGTTTCAAAAAGTGATGAAACATAAGAAATTCTACTTTAATTGGTTAATGAAAGATTAAAATTGGATTGCAGCATCTATTATGTACGTTGTAATGTGAGTGAATAAACTTTTTTTCTGTCTGTTATTACCATGGTTACGGTCGCCTGAGTCACGCTGGTTTTATGCAAAATTATGCTATTTAAACTATGCAAACATATAGTTTTCTGGTGTTAATAAGCCCTTTCCTTAATGGGCCGCCTACAGACATGCAGTACATGTATGTTTGCATAATTTAAGTAGCATAATTTTTCATAAAACCAGCGTGACTCAGACGACCGTAACCATGGCAATAACAGACAGAAAAAAGTTGATTCACCCATGTACATTGGGTCTTACGGTGTTAAAACGAACATTTGTTCAGGCGGCTCGTCGGTGTTTCGTGACGTCGATGGCAGCCTACAGCGTCATCGGCTTCCTGCTGCAGATCAAGGACCGCCACAACGGCAATATCATGCTCGACACCGACGGCCACATCATACATATAGGTACATACTGATCCAGTAAGACACCCGGGTAAGACCGGACTATTTTAGGCGTGACGTCGATGGCAGCCTACAGCGTCATCGGCTTCCTGCTGCAGATCAAGGACCGCCACAACGGCAACATCATGCTCGACACCGACGGCCACATCATACATATAGGTACATACTGATCCAGTAAGCACCCGGGTAAGACCGGACTATTTTAGGCGTGACGTCGATGGCAGCCTACAGCGTCATCGGCTTCCTGCTGCAGATCAAGGACCACCACAACGGCAACATCATGCTCGACACCGACGGCCACATCATACATATAGGTACATACTGATCCAGTAAGCACCCGGGTAAGACCGGACTATTTTAGGCGTGACGTCGATGGCAGCCTACAGCGTCATCGGGTTCCTGCTGCAGATCAAGGACCGCCACAACGGCAATATCATGCTCGACACCGACGGCCACATCATACATATAGGTACATACTGATCCAGTAAGACACCCGGGTAAGACCGGACTATTTTCGGCGTGACGTCGATGGCAGCCTACAGCGTCATCGGCTTCCTGCTGCAGATCAAGGACCGCCACAACGGCAACATCATGCTCGACACCGACGGCCACATCATACATATAGGTACATACCGATCCAGTAAGGTACACCCGGGTAAGACCGGACTATTTTTCGGTGAGTCGAAAGGATGTCACAAAAAAAATATCACTAACTTTTATCTGCAGATGTGTGATGTACGTGATAAAAAAGAAACCAATCTTTTAGTATAAATTTACTTGATGCCGCTCAGTCGAATAGCTTAGGAGTAATCAATACTCAAACTGGCATTAGTTTTTTTCAAGACACCCAACCGAAAAACCTTCTTGGCTTAAGATCGGACTAGTATCTTAGTATCTAATTTCAACTCTAGTAAGGAAAAGAAAGTGCATAGATTCCTGTTAAAATTCAGATCTCCAAAAATTGTCGAAATAATCACTTTTTTTAAACGTTCGTAGCTCACGACTGATGCAGGTGAGCGGTTGCTGCATATTAGCGAGAGTGGCGAGGTGAAATGGCGTCATGCATAACATAGCCAGTGAGGGAAAAAAAACTACTATTTTAGTAGATATTGCGGTCATCCGATCTTACATTAGATCCGATCTTAGCCGGGTGTACCTTATACTTCTTGAATAAAATAAAGTAAACCTACTTTTGAATGTTAATACTTACGACAAAATGACACCGTCGTCTATAATAGTAGTTTAACCTTGCTATCTATATTATTGAATTCATAACTAATTTAACACGTTCGCCTCCGGTACTCTTTTAGTAAGTGTTAATACTATGCCGATTGAAATTCTCTGATAGAAATGTTATGCCAGTAACGTGTTACTGTGTTAATGCGTGCATTGTGACCGAAAAGTCTGTATTGATGTACTCCTATGCCAGCGACACAGCAATTGTGTCAAAAACGCTAGTATTTCTTTGCCACTGGCATAGGAGTAAGATCTTGATTTTTATAAGCTTGCGGCACAAGAATAAGATCATTTTGATCACGTATGTGTGTCACTGGCATAGAAGTCAGATTTTGTTGAACACAGACGCTGTATCGCCGACGAACGTGTTAAACACAGTTTTAGTAGGATAAATAGGGCCCAGCCCATGATGTGGATTTCTTAAAATAAATTAAGTAAATCCTTTTTTACATTTCAAAATAAATGGATGGCTTTACTGTAAGCTATGTGTTATATCAAAACGATTCTATCTTCAGATTTCGGCTTCATGTTCGAGTCATCCCCGGGCGGCAATCTCGGCTTCGAGCCCGACATCAAGTTGACAGACGAAATGGTTATGGTGATGGGCGGTAAGATGGAGGCGCCGCCCTTCCGGTGGTTCTGCGAACTGTGCGTCCAGGCCTTCCTAGCTGTGCGGTGAGTTTACGTTATCACCCGATAGGTGGCGGTGTTATGTGCGGAGTGTTTTCTGCATCGCGCAAGCGTTTGATGCTAATGTGAAAAAGGTCAGGCGGGAATTACACCTGTGAGGTCTTACGTAAGTTGTAGTGACGGAGCTATACTAAGGAATGAAAGGTGAATATCACTATCTCACTTACTTACCTTAGTGTAGTTCGTCCGTCCCTACATCTTACGTAAGAACTTACAGTTGTAATCCCATTCTTAGGTTAGAGTTGAAGTCAAACTGACAGATAAGATGACGGTGAAGGGCGGTAAGATAGAGGCGCTGCCCTTCCGGTGATTCTGCGAACTGTGCGTCCAGGCCTTCCTCGCTGTGCAGTGAGGTTACGTTATCACCCGAGAGATGGCGTTGTTACGTGCGGAGTGTTTTCTGCATCGCGCAATCGTTTTGGCTAGTGTATGAAGAGTTTGGATAATGCTTCAGTAGATTACATTCGCCGGTTTACTATCAAGGGAAGCATATTTGCTTGTATAAAGATTATATATTTATAATTCGTTTTCATTCGTGTTAAATGTAACATAAGATTCAATATGTAATTCTTCTATTTCAGACCATACCAAGAAGCAATAATATCCATGGTGTCTCTCATGTTAGACACCGGTTTGCCCTGCTTCCGCGGGCAGACCATCCGTCTCCTTCGCTCCCGTTTCGCACCGAACTCGACAGAGAAGGAGGCAGCAGCGTTCATGCTGTCCGTTATCAGGAATTCGTTCCTCAACTTTAGGACCAGGACATATGATATGATCCAGTATTATCAGAATCAGATACCATATTAAGTTAAGGAAAATGAGATTGTATATGAAATTATGAAGTTTTTTCTTGCATAGAAAAATAATTGATCATAGAATGTTTGCATCTATGTATGACAAAAAAATAGCAATGATATGTTTAAAGTGAGTTTTGTCAACCGCTTAATTTTATCAGCCTATAATATATCAGTCTGCTGGACTCCTATTTCCTATGCATATGGACGCATTAGGAGATAAATGTCTATAATCGCCACGCTGGGCAAACGGGTTCGCTGGCTTTATGGCTGGGCGATCGCAGTAGTGTGTCCACTATATCGAGCTGACGATCATCAATGTTCAATTATTGATCAGAAACATTTCAGTCCCTTAGTTGACTTTTACAACACCCACAGGGCACCAAGACAACTGCCAGCGTTCAATGATTCACTAAAATGTATTGTATGGGAACCTGCCCTTTTATTCACCGTGATCAAAGTAATATAATATCGTGAACGTAGTGAGAACGGTTAGTTCTAATCACAGTAACAAGTGATAAAATATTAATCCACCCTCATGTGAAATCGATTATGTACGTTCCCATATGCTACTTGCACTCAGATAACTGAAGAACAAAAATCTTAATAAGAATAGCTAATTTTGGGATCTAAAATCGTTGAATTCAAGGTGATGGTGAAATAAAGGTTACTGGTACTTAAGAAAAGGTCTTATAATGATATTAAATAGTATTGTTGATTAAATTTAGTACTGATTTCATTGTAAAGATCGGTTAAAGACATGTGTGGAAAGACACTTAGTATAAACTTGTCTTTTGCAGGTAGATAGTTAAGGCTGTCTAAAACAACATTTTACCATGGTTTAATTGTTTCTGACATTACTAAAAAATTCTCTGGAGTTACCAAAACCATCCCTACTAAGATTTTATTTTGAGATTCCTGTTGGTGTATTCCACGAAAAAGTCGGGAACGTGACGGCTATGACAGCTACCTTTGAAATATATGGAAAGTGAATTCTCTATAAATACAAACACCCCGTTATAAAATTAAAATACACCCAAAATGGTATTCGTAACTTTCTTAGATGTATGCGAAAAACGGTGTCACGTACTCGACATTCACGCGTAATGCACCTGTTTTAATTTATTTTCTTTGTTGTAAGACACAATAACAAATTATATAATCCGCAAATTTTGTCCTGTTGGCTAAAGGTTTACTTGTTCAAGTTAAATATAACAATCGTTAAAAGTATTTTGATTGCAACATTAGTGTTATGATGACCATTTTCCTGTATCTGTAAAAGATTATTTATGAATATCAATACTATAAATGAATGTATAGTGGCTGTGCTATTGTTTTCAAATGAAATATAATTTTATGTGGTTTAATGTTACTCTATTAATAGTCTGTTATTAATGTAATATTTTGTGGACATTCCTGTAATCACAATTATCTTGTTGGAATAAAGTGTGGTAAAGGTGACAAAGTGTTTTTAATTTGGCTATATAAACAACCTTACTAGTCTTTGCATCCCATTCGTTTTGCTGCCCTGTTTTAGATATTAGTTTTTAACAGGCAAGGCTCAAAAAAAACCTGGTTTCAAGGCTCAACGCCATTACGTGGTACGAAAAATTATGTACGGTCGGCTCTATAATATGTATACGATTTTGATCCTTATGCCTTTGACATACGCGCCGAAATGTATACATATTATTAGACGTGACTGTACAAGAAAAAAATACAAAAAGATAGTGTTATAGGGTGGTCGTTTTGAGACCGGTACCTTATAAACAGTTAAATATAGAATAATATGCAGGTTATTTTTGCTCAAGGAAGTACAATTTTTAAAGGAAAACTTACCACTTTATTTACATTATGTACAATATAAACACTAATAAAAATTCATTCAAAGTCCATGCTGTGACTTTCAAGAAAGGACAAGTAATATTCGACTTTTTTCATGCATTTTTTCAACTTGTTTCCATCCAATGGAGGCAAATGTTCAGTCCCATGTTCTGGAAACTTCTTTGAAAATCCTTTATCTTTACTAGTTTTCTTTTCATCTGGTTGCACTTTGGATATGCTTTTGGCTTTATGTAGGGTCCGGTGGAG
>JALPQI010002276.1:0-117226 GCA_025490895.1 Thaumatotibia leucotreta
AGTTAAAAATTGTTTTCATATGGATTCAAATATGAGATACGTGATATCTTAATCATATTATCCATATCCATTTTTTGATCTGACATGTATGTAAAAATTGTAAATTGAAGTAGAATAATTCGTTATGAAAAAATATTCTAATACGTTTGCATGAGAAGATAACCATTAACAACCGAGCAAGAAGGGTTTCAGTCTAAAAAAAACCGGCCAAGATAATATATAGTCAATAATTAATACATGTAGCGTAATAGTAAAAAATATTGGTCATAAATAACTTAATTTATCAAACATTTTATTAATAAAAAAGCTGCTTAATTGACCCGAGCAGTAAGTCATACTGTATTCAAGGGATCACGGAACAAAACTGTCCCGTTTTATAATGAGTCAATTTGGTTTTACTTGAATACTGATATTTTAACATTAGGGTATTACAGTTCATACTAATTACGAAACCAGTGATCGGGGTCGCTATAATTATTAATACTAATTTATAATATCTGTGGTATAGATTTAGTTTTGAAAATATTAACTTTGGCAAAGTATACGATACATCAAATAATATACTATAATTTTAAAATCGCCATTTACTCCCACTTATTACATTCGGTAGATATTATGGCTTCATATTGATATTTATAACATTATTATGGTCTTTACTTATCCGAAACTACCTGTACCTGGTGTTTGTTTGTTAACTTCTTAGGAATCTGTCTGAACTTTGCTTGCAGAAAATCCATTTGAACATTTTTGGAAAACAATTGAAGCTATCACCTTTTGAATAAATCAACTAAATAACGAATATTTCAATTGATTTCATTGAATTTAACTTTGTTTAATCATTGAAATCAATTTTTACATAGGTGTTATTGTTAATATTGGGATTTATTGTAATTCTCCGCAAAATTTAATTATTTTCAATTACTTTTTCATTATTCGAAATATTCGTTTTATTCGAATAATGACTGTTGTCAAATTCGAATAGTATTTAAGGCTAATAATTCGAATATTCGAATACTCGAATATTCGAATTGCAAACCCTAGTCCCACTGCTGGGCACAGGCCTCCTCTCATATATGAGAGGGATTGGGCTATAGTCCCCACCCTGGCCCTAAGCGGGTTGGGAACTTCACATACACCTTTGAATCTTCGCGAATGTATGCATGTTTTCTCACGATGTTTCGGCAAAACTCATTGGTACTCAGGATTTGAAACCCACGACCTCCGAATTGAAAGTCAAACATCTAAACCACCGCTTCTGATAAATAAACGACATCGAAAATCTTTGGTTAGTCCATGCCACGTTTTGTTAAATTAGCATCCACCAGCAAATTCTTCAATCGCCTTCATTCTTCGAACCTGTATCGGGTCTTCGCCGTCTAAATGGAACGTGCTTTGATCAACAACATCGATGACAGGTGTGGGCACTGCATCTTGTTTGTGCTTGATCCTCTGGAGGAGAGGCCGAAGCCAGTCCTTTCCGGCCTCACAGTGGGCGTCGAGGAAGACTAGCACATCTCCTCGAGCTGCGCGGGCGCCTGTTACTCGCGCACGCATGAGACCCTGCCTGTAGGGTTACCAACTCTATCACCAACATCGGATTCCTTGGGGCAAATCTTCTTGACAGCTAGGGACTGCCTATATCGATAAATTCATCTATCGATATTCGTTTCAAATACTAGAGAACACACAAATGTTTGCTTATAAAGTTTTTTTTTTATTAAAAGAGTACTAATAAAATAACAACTAAATTTTCTCATTGTTATTGCAAATGTTTTTAACAATTTACTCGTCACAATTTCTTAATAACTGTTCCATCTTTTATTGTTGAAACTTAGACCTGTGCTAAATTACTTCAGGTTGCTTTCTAAGCAAGTCTTCTATTTTTTAATGCGCATTATTTATTTTCACTCAGAAATATAAAATGATTAAACACGCTATGTGTGACTTTCATACTTGTCTTCAGACCAATAGATAGTTACAAAAAATACATACAAGGTTGGGGGCGGTCACTAGTATGTAGAACTAGTATCGATAAATGAGTTTATTGATATAGGAAGTCCCTAGCTGTCAAGATAATTCGCCCCACGGAATCCGATGTCTGTATCACACATCATCATTAGCCTAACTCAGTCCGCTGCTGGACGTAGGCCTCTCCTATTAACTCTTTGACTATTTGACAGCTCTGTTAAAGCATTCAATTTCGAACCTTACGTATTTCTAAATTGATTTGGTTTTGTTTTTTATACGACGGCATATATGTTGCCAATACACATTACAGAGTTAACTATGCTTATAGACTAGTAATATAGACGCATTAGGCTGCGTTTCCACCAGAGATGTGCGAGGATGTGTTTCCATGCAAATGACACCTCGCTCGAGTCATTAATAGGTGTCATTTGTATGCAAACACATACTCGCACATCTCTGGTGGAAACTCAGCATTAGGAGGTAAATGCCTATAGGAAGCGGATTGGCGTTCGCAGTAATGTGTCAATGTGTGTGTATGATGACGCTGCTGCCCATCATCATATATCAAAGAATGGTCAGTGACACTTCAATCCCTTAGCCGACTCTTACGACACCCGCGGGAAGAGTTGGGGTGGTGATCAAGGTAAATTATTTTTACTGCCGTCACCACACGGCCAGTGTTATCAACTCCAAATTGTATTAAACCGTAAAGATCATCAAGCTAAAATCTCATAAAACTTTTTTTTTTTGAAAACACCCTAGTAAAAAAATGTTTTTTTTTTAATAAACTAACAGGCCTGAGGGCCTGCTGCGAAACCGTATAAGTAATCTGGCAATTGTCACAAAAAAAAGGCAGCAAATTGTGAAAATCTAAAGCCATGAATTATATGAATTTTGTGCCTTTTTGTGATTAAACATGCTTAGCCACACGATATTTTTACCCTGTATATTTGTTTCTAGAAATTCCCTATACGATTTTATTATATGAGTTCAGAATATGATGTAAAATGTGTTTAGAACAGATATAAAAAGCCCCAAGTAAAACAGAACACATTAAAACACACACAGTAAATTCACACAACCCAAACAAAACCGTTCCTTAAAATATGATTGTTCTAAATAAGTCATATTTAGAGAAAGAAACCAAGTACATACGAACGAAAACACGTTGATGTCTTTTATATGAAGACGAGTTTCTAGCGCCCGTTGATGTCTATTTTCTTAGCAATTACATGTAGTGGTCTACAAATTTAAGATTAAAGTTTATTAGAAAGATAGTAATTAATATTCCTCCTCACAATATATATATCCCATGGCAGTCATGACAGCAGTGATATGGACTATAAACAGTGCAGTATATAAAGTGTAGTGAATAGTGCAAATATTCAAATAAAACTATTAAACTCATGTGTTTGAAGACATAATCGACAAAACTAATTTTGATAAATCTGCGATACATTAGAAACACGCCACTATTTTTTTAATTGAATTAGTTTCAAGTAGTTTTATGAGTTGTGGTCCTACTATCCTACCGACTGCGCCACTATTACATGTCTAGTTTTTCAATTATTTTTTTTATAATACTGTAAGCAATAGTGATATTTGAGAAATCGAGAAGTATAAACAAGTTAATATTAGTCGAATAGCAGTACTTATATCAAAGTGTAAGAGAAAACGTAAATTCAGTGTAGAGAGAACTAAAAAACTGTTTTTAAAGTGCAGTTAAGTCAATATGTTTATTGGCTGTACAGCATACAAACGAGTGAACCACCTTTTAAACCGATATTTTGAATTAGAATCTCCTTCCGGCTTTAATCAAAATGAGTATAAAAGTTGTACCCATTTTTGTGGGTCAAAAAGTTGATTCACAAAAACATCCGAACTGCCTCTCATATCAATTATATGGATTGCTGAGTTATTTTTTCATAGTATAATTTTGTAATTCGTGATAAAATAAGCCAAAAAATGTATAGGTAGTGCAAGTACAAAACAGTGAAAAACATCTATTTAAAATTAAAAGTGTAGCTTAGCTAGTGAGTTCAAGTGTGCTACGGGGTGCTAAAACTATTTCACACATAGTGCTGACATCACGAAAGTCTCGCATACCAAAAAGCGCCATTGAAAACAAAGACCAGACAGAAACCGCGGTGGCAATAACGTTATTTAACTGGGGACTTCCTACCTCCTACCGATATTAAATCCATCGATAAGTGACTACTTATTTCGAAGTTACATTTCATATAGCAGCAGGCCTAAGATGCCATTCATTAATCGTATACAATAAGCGATAAGTAATGAATGAATGAGAATGACAGATACGAACGAAAAGTCACGTGTTCATTCCCAGAAATTATTCGATAGATTAATCTTTAGGGCTCCAAATTATTCCGAATAATGACGCCCATTTTCTCTGTCTCTGTTTGCTTAGCACATGATTGGCGCGACAGTATCTCGCCGCGAGATAGTATATCCGTCCCTCTTTTCTTAATATAGCTAGTGAAGGACGGGAGACCTATCTCGCGGCGACATAATGTCCCACCAATCGTATGCTATGCCTGCTGGTCATAAGAAAGAATAACTTATCGATAAATAGTATCGAGTGTAACCCCCTTATTCATAAACTTCTCCTAACTTAAGAAGCTGCTAAGTATTGTTTGTTCCTTTCGGTTTTTGGTGGTAGGACCTCGTGCAGGGTCCGCCCAAATAGCTACTACTGTCTTAGTCGATAACCTGCCGCTAAATAGCAGTGTTTGCACTGCTGTGTTTTCGTTTGCGGGCAAGATAGCCGGTGTAATTACTGGCATAGATAGAGGCAATCGTAAGTCCTCAGGGTAGGCAGCGCATAGGCGATTTTTTGATCGCTATATCCATGGGCCTCAGTTCCTGCTTTTCATCAGGTGGGCTGAGAGCTCAATTGTCTAACTTCGTCACATAAAAAAAATGATAAGATCGAATGGGACACAATGCTTAGCGGCTTGCTAAGTTAATAAACGTATATGAATAAGGGGGTAAGTCCTTAGCAAAATTTCGTTCGTGCCACCGTGACTTGTCTGACAAACACACCAAAAACCCAAACTCGAACCTGAAACACGGCCGGATCTTGCACACTATAGTAGAAATCCTTATGCTCCACGACATCTATAATCGGCATGACAACAGCGTTCGGAGCATCTTTTATCCTCTGCAACATTGGACGCATCCAGTCTGTGACGCCCTCACAATGGGCGTCAAGGAATATTAGCACTTCGCCGTTCGCGTAGCGGGCGCCGGCGAGGCGCGCGCGCGTGAGGCCTATCCTGCAAATACGGGGGTTTGTCGAGAGATGGCGCTGATTTCAAGATTTGAAAAACTTACAAGTATGCGGAGAGATGGCGTTAATTTCAATAGATGCGAAAAGTCTATCTTGCAAGAGTTATCAGTAGGGACGATGATCTATACATGATGTTGCTATTTTACTGTCCATGCCACAAAACAGAAAAAACAGTAGAAGCGTAATGTAAGCGCAGCGCGTGTGGCAATAGTAAGCAGCGCAAGGCTTACCTGCACAAAAGTTAACCACAGTAGGCCGTCAGTTCTCTAAGCGCGCTCACGTGAGATCGTTTTCGAATAAATCCGAAAAAGAATGTACAAATATGCCTTTTTGTGCCGTTTTGGGATGTAAAAGTAACAGCCAGAAGTCAAACCTCACCAATGAAGGTATTTCATACCACCGGAAATTCTTAATTTCTTAATATTTTAATATTTTCTAAAATATTTCGTCTCCCGCAAGATGTTTGTACTACACTAAATAAGAAACAACTTTATGCGCCTATAATAAGGTCGTTTTTTATTTGGCATAAAACTATGGAAATTTCTAGAATTTCGGAAGGATAGGCTGAGTAGCGGCCAATGCGAGGAAAGGGTCCAAAAAGGTATCGATATCGATATTTTATTTCGTTGATATACCTACTTTAGCTGTCTTGAGCCGATTAAGTGAAAAAAATTTAAACATGTTCTCTATTATCTTTATTTATTTAATCGGGTTTCCGACTGTCATCGTCATCATCATCATCATCATCTCAACCTTTTGCTGCCAGCTGCTGAGCGTAGGCCTATGTATCATCATATTATAATACCTATTGTGGATATTAAGGTTTCGTGGCCAAATCATAGTTTCGCTATGTCCGCCCGACTGTCATCGTCATCATCATCATCATCTCAACCTTTTGCTGCCAGCTGCTGAGCGTAGGCCTGCATGTCATCCAATTATAATATTGTGGATATTAAGGTTTCGTTGCCAAATCATAGTTTCGCTATGTCCGCCCGACTGTCATTGTCATCATTATCATCACCACCTAAGACTACTACCTTACCTACTGCTTAGTATAGATCCCCACATCCTCATATTATAATATTGTGAATGTTAAGGTTCTATTGTCAAATTATAGTTTCGCCATGTCTGCCCGACTGTCATCGTCATCATTATCATCATCATCTCAGCCTTTTGCTGCTAGCTGCTGAGTGTAGGTCTGCTTATCATCATATTATAATATTGTTGATATTAAGGTTTCGTTGCCAAATCATAGTTTCACCATGTCCGCCCGAATGTCATCGTCATCATCATCATTTCAGCATTACTTACTGTGAGCATGAGCATATCCTAATATTATAATATTGTGGGTGTGAATTTTAAGGTGCCGTTTCCAAATTATCGTTATCATTGTCTGCCCGACTGCCCATCTGTCTGTTCTTAATTATTCAAAAGGTTATGAATTAATTATTTGTTATATATTATTATTTTATTTGTTATTATATTTGTTTTATTTAAAAATGCTCCGCTATCTAAAATTGTATAATATAAAAGTGCTCCTTTCAATGTCAAAGTGATTACTTACTTACTTTTAATGTCAAAGTAATAATATCACTTTGACATTAAAAGAAGCACCATTCATTTTAGTTACACCCTGGGTAAATATGAGTTCCAACCAAAGCAAATCGAAGAAATGTACATTTTCATCACACTTGCTTTGTAAGCGCCCCATTGCTTGCATGCATAGCGGGAGTATTCCCTAGGGAGTTATAGAAAAGTTGGTACGTCATTTAACAATATTTTGTCTTAAAACAATTTTTTTTGCTTGTGATGAAAAACATTGTATGCGTATGCATCACGGTCGGTAAGCGAAATACTAACTCGAGTCATTAAAATATAACACTCTAGTTAGTAATACCGTAATTACCTCCCTAGACGCCCAATGTACTATTACTTCATATATATATAATTATATATATTTTATCGATATAATACCGACTCTTGCAGAGCACTATGACGCTCGTTAGCCATAACGTGCAAAAAGCAGCCTATCTCTTTTACTCTTGGGAAATGCCACTTATGTGGGAGAGAGAACAAGGATTCGCCATCTATTGGGGAGTTGCCGAACTATTGAGTTTTAGTTATAAACAGAATTATGCTACTCGACGCTAGATGGCAACACTCTCTTTGCAAGTTAGTAGTAGCAAGCGAAACGTCGTAAGTAATAAAATGAGTTGTTTAATTTTGCTTTTGTCGCATTCGAAATAAAGTTTATTTTTGTATAAGATTTTATAACCAATAAGTTTTCAGATACTTCTGTGTGCATGTTTGCGCCAGTGTGAGTGTGGCGACATCGGTTCTCTCGAGAATCGGGGTATAAGCCGCTTCTACGTTATTTTTGTTCTGTGGTCCATGCACATGTGAAAACACTGTAACATGGGGGCTGGTCGAGAGATGACGCTGGTGTTTACTTTAGAGGATATGTGAATGATAGTCGATAGATGGCGGTAACACCAACATGAATACTTTTTGGGTGTATAGTTTGGTACCTATTGGTTTAAAATTTAAACCAGTGTAAAAGGTATTTCCTGTTTATGATGTTGTGTTTTTGTGGCGTAGCGGTAAACATTGAAAATTGAGGTTAAAAAGTCTTAAAAGAAAAAGTCTAACCTATTAATTTATTTTCATATACAAACAGCAACACAGCTAGGTATACACTTCAGAAATTGGAAATATTGCATGAAAGAGAATCACACATACAGTCACATGTCAGTTACATAGGAATGTTGAGCCACTTGGCAAAGGATGCAATTTGGTCGTATAATATTATGGGTTCGGTATTTTTCGTTAGTAGGCACGATCGCGACATTTCCGATGGTCCCCGATGATATGTCATCTTTGTTGCGTCAAAATTTCAGTACTTGAAAAGTAGTTGACATAATAAACATTCCTTCGTCTACGAAAATTAAGAATTAGCTATCGGCCATTATTAGACGCTAGATGTCGTTGTTCCTAGTGGAAACTGGATAACGACAGTTCTTCATAGATTTGTCTAAAACCGTTTAGTAATTTATTAATGTTTTACGACGTTAACAAGAATTTATTCATAAATGTAACAAAAAATAAAAACCATATAAAAAAGTATGTATTCTTCAAATCGGATGCCATGATTTAACTAACATTAATAGGCGAGGTATTTTTTCAAGTCAAGATATTTTTACAAACAGCCATGTTATCGGGCAATTTTAAATTATTTTTTTCATTGACAGAGACAAATGCTATTGCTGTCTTTATTATCATTCGTCACATCTCTTAGTTGACGTTAGTTGAATACTTATGTAACCTTTGTGGAAATAGGGTAAATAGACGTTTGAAAGTCTACCTATAATCCTTTAATCTGTCAGTAGCCATACAAATGTTTAATAGAGACTTGATAGTTTCTGGCTGAAATTCTAACTATGAAAAAATATCTGACAGTGACAGCCGTTGAAAGGAAAATGAAAGAAAATTTCTACATAGCAGCTTAGCAGTCAAATTACTGGCTCTGAAGTTAGATTGACGTCTCCAGGACTAAAGCGGATGTTATATATAACGTAACCATAGTAACGTCAGCTTCCGGAAAAATCGGGATCAATCATTGGTTAAACGTTTTTGTTATTACGTAACCATGGTAATGTCACCTTCTGAAGAAACCGCGAGCGATCATTGGTTAACCGTAGCAAGGCCCGCCCCATTGGTCAGCAGAGTTCGGCCGAAGTCGTGATACCAGTCTCATAAGATTTCGGAACCCGATTTGTATTATTCGACCAAGTTGCGAACAATCGACATTCCCGTGTATTATTTAATTTGAAGTTGACATCATATAAATATATTTATCTCTTTCATTTTCTCTCTGCTCTGTCTTTAATGGTCCGTTAGGAGTGTTGCTGTTTGTACAATAGTTTTTGAGTAAACGTATTATAAAACGAATACATGTTTTAATTGTAAGTTAACTTGGAAAAGATATCGCTGCAGGCAATTATGAATATATTCGTATATTCTTATGCCTGAAATGGATATCAACTGGAAAATTATAGTTACTAAATAAACAACACTAATAAATTACAAAGGTAAGTCATTATGTGGCGGTGATTTTTTATCATATCCAATGACATAAGTACCGCTATCCAACAGATGGCACTGTTATTCAAAATAATGTAACAACTCACATTTTGAAAGTAAACTAAGATTAAGTTAGCCAACTAGGATATGTAAGCTTATATTATGATAATATGCAAAGACGTCTGGAAAACGTTACATTCGACGACTGATTCGGCGAAAAGAAATTTTACGATTAGTTTGTTATTTCCCTATAAGGTCATATTATAAATTATTTCCGGTGGTCATTTAAAAAAACTTATCCGACCACAGATGCAAAGGGCGCTTCTAAATATTAAAATTTCCCGTATTGCGCCGACGTGTATCGCGTGAGTCTAGTTTTATATTTTGAATGCACTTATGTTCTTCGAAGATAGATGGCGCCAGCTACCCTGCTTGTAATTACGCTGTTTTTAATATAGATGGCAGTGAAAAACAACGTCGCTCGGCTTGCCGTTGTTACGCTATTTGACGAGAGATGCCGCCGTAATCAACTGACAGACAAACGTAGGGGTTTGAAGGTAATGTAAAGCAAAAATAAACAATAAACGTAATCTATGTGATCCAAAATGCATCAAATTAAAATAAAAATTGGTTTAAATGTACCGTCAATTAAAGATAAGCAAAATGTTTGCAAATATACAAAAAAATACATTCTATATCATCTAAATCAGCATATCCTAATAATGATACTGTAGTGAGATAATTTTACGAAATGTAATGAATGAGTTCTCGTAAAGTACATAAAATTTATATACCGAACACAGTAGATGAACGATTCATAGCGCATAGTTCTATCCAACCAACCCAGTTAACACAAATATATGTCATTTGACTATCACCTGATAGTAATAAATGTCGATTGGATCATATTCGAAATTAGTATGATCAATCATGTCGATCAATGGTATGAGCACAGACTTCCGATTATGCTTGATCCTGTGCAAGAGAGGTCGCAGCCAGTCAGTGTTTCCTTCACAGTGCGCGTCCAAGAAGATTAGTGTGTCGCCTTTAGCGGCTGTAGCGCCGGAATGTCGCGCGCGAGTCAGCCCTACCCTGCATCAAGTTACGCTATTTGATCATAGATGGCGCTGTAATCAAATTAAATGGCGCTTGCAAAATTTATAAGTAACTTCTACCGTAGTTTCTACCGTACCGTTTAAGCATGGTTTTGCGAAACATGCGAAAGGCTTATTGTTTTTGTATTATGTGAGGTCTAGGTTTAACTGTGGGTACTGTAATGTAACTGTACTGTAATTAATGAACATTTTTAAATACTACTGGCCTTTGCGTCTACTTCAGATGATTTTAGGTGTAAATGTGCTGAAGACATCGCTTTTTGTGGCTAACTAGACCTATGCGAGAGCGGCAAACTTTGCCACAATACTGACAGGGGAAGTTCATGTCTGATGGAAAAATACGTATTTTGAATTGTAAGTCAGCGTTTTCAGGTGAAGTGTAAATTTAAAATGGTATCTACGTGATAAGTTAATACGATAAAGGTTATAAATGAATTTTACAGACAGTTAATAGAAAATGCATGATGTTTAAACTTAAGAAAAACCTAATGAATTGAATAGTTACAATTCTTGCTGACCTTCAAAATATACTAGTTTAAATCTATTTAATCTGTTAGGGCCTGGTCCTTGGATAAAATATCTGTCAGATAAATGGTAGTTGTCCTTTTCTTTCGTATTTGGGAAAAGGATAGTGATCAACGTGACCATATTATCGGACAGATATATTTATCCGGGAATTGTGAAATAGGCCGTTAGGATATTAATTGAAAACTAAAACCGAAGTCATCCCTAAATACACCCAAAACAATCACCTTGAGTTGCCATAGGTCCCTGGGCGAATACCACAAATATTGCAACGTATCCTTGGCCAAGACGTCTATAATTGGTACGAGCACTGATTTGGGGCTGTCTTTAATCCTCTGTAAGAGAGGACGCAGCCAATCGGTATCCCCTTCGCAGTGGGAGTCCAAGAATATAAGGACGTCGCCGGTCGCAGCGCCGGAGCCTGCGTAGCGAGCTCTTGTCAGCCCTAACCTGAAGCAGTTCATCTATTTGTCGATAGATGGCGTTGTAATCAATTTAGTCGACGAACTTGGTAAGGCTTACTTGTTAACCTTCATTTAAAGAAAATCTATTAGGCAATTGTCGTAATCAAACTAGCTGACGTACATAATAGGCTTTTGTTACAAACATTTCTTTGCATTCCTTATGCCGGAAATGGATATCAACTGGAAAATTATAGTTACTAAATAATCAACACTAATAAATTACAAAGGTAAGTCATTATGTGGCGGTGAGATTTTATTATATCCAATGACAAAAGTACCGCTATCTAACAGATGGCACTGTTCAATAAAAACTCACTTGGCGATTATTTAAACCTATCTGAAGTATCTGACCACAGAAGCAAATGGCGCTTCTAAATATTAAGATGTCGCCTGTTGCGCCGGCGTGTCTCGCGTGTGTCGTGTTATATATTTTGAATGCACTTATGTTTTTCGAAGATAGATGGCGCCAGTCATCCTGCTTGTAATTACCCTGTTTTTAATATAGATGGCAGTAAAAACGCTATTTGACGAGAGATGCCGCCGTAATCAACTGACAGACAAACGTAAGGGTTTGAAGGTAAAGTAAAGCAAAAATAAACAATAAACGTAATCTATGTGATCCAAAATGCATCAAATTTAAAAACAAATGTTTGTTTAAATGTACCGTCAGTTAAAGATAAGTAAAATATTTGCAAATATACAAAAAATACATTCTATATCGTCTAAATCAGCATACCCTAATAAAGATTACGTAAGCTTAATTTTACTTAGCTATATTATAAAATCAATAGTTCACACGATTCCTACTCTATCCAACTTTCACCTGCATCTTATATTCGTCTCCGCAATAATACGACAGAGTTTTAGTTCCGATCAGATCGATCAATGGCGTAACAACAGATTTCGGCCTATGCTTGATCCTGTGTAAAAGTGGTCGTAGCCAGTCGGCATTGCATTCGCAGTGGGCGTCCAGAAAAATGAACACCTCGCTTGTAGCGGCCATCGTTCCGGTGTGCCGCGCGCGTGTCAAGCCAAACCTGTACGTAATTACGCTACTCAAGGAAAGGTGGCACTGTTATCAATCTAAATCTAAAATTTAAACTCAAGGTCAAATTTATGTAAGTTCAAACGGAAAGTTTTAAATGAAATGATAACCAGCACTGATCGATAGGTGGCACTGAAATTAACTACTCCTTAAATTTGGTCACAATAATATACAACTTGCATGAAATTATTGAAAATGTTATTATTGTTTTAAAAATGGTACGTTTGACACTACCAAGATTATTTATTTATTCCACATGCAGTATTTTAAGTGTTTTAATTTACTTTAATAAGAAGTAGAAATGTAATGAACGAGTTCACGTAAAATACATAAGATTTATATACCAAACACAGTAGGTGAACGATTCATAGCGCATAGTTCTATCCAACCAACCCAGTTAACACAAATATATGTCATTTGACTATCACCTGATAGTAATAAATGTCGATTGGATCATACTCGAAATTAGTATGATCAATCATGTCGATCAATGGTATGAGCACAGACTTCCGATTATGCTTGATCATGTGCAAGAGAGGTCGCAGCCAGTCAGTGTTTCCTTCGCAGTGCGCGTCCAAGAAGATTAGTGTGTCAGCTTTAGCGGCTGTAGCACCGGAATGTCGCGCGCGAGTCAGCCCTACCCTGCATCAAGTTACGCTATTTGATCATAGATGGCGCTGTAATCAAATTAAATGGCGCTTGCAAAATTTATAAGTAACTTCTACTTTTGCCGTTTAGGCATGGTTCATAGGGTAAGTGCTCCAGTGAATGAACACTTAAGGAAATTTTCAACTTGATATTTTTTTTGTGGCCGGGAGCAATAATGAAGCTTAAATATGAATGTTCTTATAGAGTAAACCACTATTGTAGTTTTCTAAAATCAATTTTATTTTGCATTAGTGCTGCACAGTTTTAAATTATAGGTAGCTGTAGGAGATAAAATGGAAAATCACCAGTGAATGAACACAAAATTCTAGTAAATGAACAAATGAAACCAATGAATGAACTACCTTAAAAATAATGTATTAAAATGCAAAAAGTACTCTATTTTTAATTGCTAGTGCTAGTAATATTCGATAATTGAATTAGAACTTTAAGGAGACATAATAACTATAAACATAATTAAACGACATCAATTACAGTTCCACATTTCTGCGTATTCTGGGAGGGTTCAATTAACTCTTCCGTTACCATTTAAGAGTGACCTTATTTGTCGCTTTCGTTAAAAAGTAAACTGGGCTGATTCTGTATATCAATTATAGCACTTGAATACTTTTGATGAACCAAAGATCTGTCTATATTTATTTCTTCCGTGCTATGAATTTGGACAATTTCGGTTATTTAAATAGCGTTGATTTTGAGATATTAAAACTGGCACTTGATAGTTCACTAGTAGCAACAGCTTTTAGAGGTTTGTCGAGAGATTTTTGGTCATAATGGAATCGTTTATACGATTTTTTTTGACCTTTCCATGTCTTAAAACCAGACAAAATACAAAATAAATGATTTAGTTCATTCACTGGTTTTCGCAATCCAATTAATGATCTAACTGTGTTTGCGGTAGTTCATTAAAAATGGAATATTTCAAGTATTGTTCGAACACTGGCCTTTTACTAGACAGCACATTTCTATTAAATTCTTAGAAAACCAAATCCTATAATAACTACTAAAACGTCAGATATGGAACAAACAATAAATCACGCGATTCCAGTGAATGAACTCCCCCGTTCGGTCACTAGGTTTAAGCCATTTTTAACTTCTAGTTATAGAACACTGGATTAAAAGCCACATTTTGAAACTAAATCACATTAAACTATACTTTGATAGCATGATCATAACCTTGCGGTTTCAATAAAACGCGCCCTGTACCTGGGAGATGCACGAAACGCACACAATAACACATTAAACACAACGTAAGCTTCCCTCAATCCTTATAACACCTCCATATAAAAAACGAACCGGCGTAATGTGCCCACTTTAGATCATCTCCATTTGGACACTGATGCATATGAGTTGATATAAGTGCTACCAGAACTTGTCAAATAAAGTTCCTACCCGAAAAAAAAATATGACGCATGGTAGAAATGTATAGAAAACTTATTTTATGAAAAAAACCTGCATTTTTTTCGTTCACTGGATTTGTTCATTCACTGGAGAACTTACCCTATTATTTAAAATTTATAATTAGTACATGCGAACGTGAAGTCTAGGTTTAACTGTACTGTAATTAATGTACATGTTTAAATACTACTGGCCTTTGCGTCTACTTCAGATGATTTTAGGTGTAAATGTGCTGAAGACATCGCTTTTTGTGGCTAACTAGACCTATGCGAGAGCGGCAAACTTTGCCACAATACTGACAGGGGAAGTTCATGTCTGATGGTAAAATACGTATTTTGAATTGTAAGTCAGCGTTTTCAGGTGAAGTGTAAATTTCAAATGGTATCTACGTCATAAGTTAATATGATAAAGGTTATAAATGAATTTTATAGACAGTTAATAGAAAATGCATGATGTTTAAACTTAAGAAAAACCTAATGAATTGAATAGTTACAATTCTTGCTGACCTTCACAATATACTAATTTAAATCTATTTAATCTGTTAGGGCCTGGTCCTTGAATAAAATATCTGTCAGATAAATGATAGTTGTCCTTATCTTTCATATGCCTTGGGAAAAAGATAGTGATCAACGTGACCATATTATCGGACAGATATATTTATCCAAGAATTGTGAAATAGGCCGTTAGGATATTAATTGAAAACTAAAACCGAAGTCATCCCTAAATGCTAACTACATATTAAAAGGCGCCACCCAAAATAATCACCTTGAGTTGCCATAGGTCCCTGGGCGAATACCACAAATATTGTAACGTATCCTTGGCCAAGACGTCTATAATTGGTACGAGCACTGATTTAGGGCTGTCTTTAATCCTCTGCAAGAGAGGACGCAGCCAATCCGTGTTTCCCTCGCAGTGGGAGTCCAAGAATACGAGGACGTCGCCAATCGCAGCGCCGGAGCCCGCGTAACGGGCTCTTGTCAGCCCTAACCTGAAGAAGTTCCTCTATTTGTCGATAGATGGCGTTGTAATCAATTTAGTCGACAAATTTAGTAAGGTTGACAACCTTAATTTAAAGAAAACCTATTTGGCAATTGTCGTAATCCTAGCTGACGTACGTAATAGGCTTTTGTTACAAACATTTACTTGAAAAGTACTGTTATTGGTCTATAGGTGGCGCTATAATCAATCGAGCCGACGTGTGTTGTGTGGCTTTTGTCAACCCTAACATGTATAGTATTGGCATATAGGTGGTATTGTTATCACTATAGTCGACAGTTTGATTTTACTATTTGAACGGTGATTTAAACGTATTTTTGGTCGTTGATAAAGTGAATCGTAGTTGTAGTTGGAATGTGAGAAGGAGAATAATGATTAGAGTAAATCAAATGAAAAATCATCAACGTAGCGTTTGTCGTCAGGTGTAGTGTAAGTTTGAAACGATTTCTCCATGTTAAGCGTATAAAATACTATGATACAAATAATTAATTAGTATGCGAATCAAATGACTGTTGATAAATTATTGCCACCATTTAACACAATACAGAATGATGTATAAAACAAGCCCAGTAATGTAAGACTTCAAAAAATAACTCCATAAAAAAGTAATTTAAAACCTAAGATAGTCAAATGAACCCTAAGCTAACTACGAAATTACTGAAAATGAACGCAGACGGAAAAGGCACCCAAAACAGTCACCTTCGGTTTGTTTACAAAGGCGCGCGCATATCTCGAATGCCGGAATGTATCCTTGGCCAAGGCATCAATTATTGGTACGACCACTGATTTAGGGCTGTCTTTAATCCTCTGCAAGAGACGACGCAGCCAATCAATGTCTCCTTCGCAGTGGGCGTCCAAGAATACAAGGACGTCGCCAATCGCAGCGCCGGAGCCCGCGTAGCGGGCTCTTGTCAGCCCTAACCTGAAGGAGTTCATCTATTTGTCGATAGGTGGCGTTGTAATATATAATAAATTTAGTCGTCAAGAGTGGCGGATTCTTGTCCCCTAACCGAGAGAAGTGCATCTATTTGTCGATAGGTGGCGTTTTAATATGTAATTAATTTAGTCGTCGTTCTTGTCGCCCCTAACTTAGAGAAGTGCATCTATTCGTCGATAGGTGGCGTTGTAATGTATAATAATCTTTTCATCACACTTGCTGCCTAAGCGCGCCATTGTTTGCGCGCGCAGCGGGAGTAATAGAAAAGTGAAATTCCCTAGGGAGTAATAGAAATGTCAGTACGTTATTTAATAATATTATTTCTTAAAACTTATTTTTTAGTCGGCAAGTGTGATGAAAAACATTGTATGCATCAGGGTCGGTATGCGGAATACTAACTCGAGTCATAAAAGCCCTCCGCCTGACGGCGTCGGGCTTCTAACACTCTCGTTAGTGATTCCGTACTTACCTCCCTTGATGCACAATGTACTATAATCAACGAGCGTACCTAACCTAGCTAATTTCTTTAGCTTAATTAACCTAAAATAAACAAGTTAATCTATATTGTATATATCTATATTGTATTGTTGTATGTGGTAGTAGTAGACAACTTTCAAAGCTTGACCTTAGTATAGTTACGCCGGTGAGTTTCAATGGCACTCTTATTCCGTTCAGCCAAAATGTTAAGGATCTTGGTATTATTGTAGACAGCACTTTGAGTTGGAGAGCGCAGGTTGCTGAAATTAGTCGTAAGGTCATGGGTTCTCTTCACTATCTTAATAAGCTCAAGCACTTTTTGCCCATTAAGACCAAAATATTACTAGTTACTACATTAATTTTACCCATAATCGATTACGGTGATGTGTGTTATCCGGACTTGAACGGAGAACTTCTAGATAAGTTGGATCGCTTACTTAATAACTGTATCCGTTTCATATACTGTCTCCGTAAATATGATCATGTGTCATCTTTTCGTTCTCAGCTTGGCTGGTTACCCATCCGTCAACGACGTAATTGTCGAATGCTCTGCACTCTTTTTTCTATTTTACATGATCCGCACTCTCCCGAATACCTTAAGTCTCTCTTTCAATATTATGGCGTGTCTCGTGACCGTCAACTCCGCTCTTCTGAAAATTTATCTCTTGCCATCCCTCTCCATCACACTAGTTTTATGTCCAGTTCCTTTTCCGTCCAGGTGGCTCGACTCTGGAACAGTCTTCCCCGGGATGTTAAAACTTCTCCCAGCAAGTATGCATTTAAGAAATCTGTTCGTGCTTTCTTCGCTCGCAGATTAAACAATTAGTATGTACCTAAGTTTAATACGTTTCGTCTTTATATATATATATATATATTATGTTTTTTTTTTATTGTATGTATGTAGGTTATATGTATGTATATAAATATTTATAATATATTTTATAATGTGATAAATATATATATATTTTTATAGTGAGTCATGTGTTTGTTGTTAATATTATTTCAGTTTACTTGTTACATACCCAAGATAGCACCGCCCACACCTTCTCTGCTTTGCCTTAAGGTTGACTGGTAGAGAATGCCCTTGGCATTAAGTTCGCCTTTTGTACTTTAAGATTTTCTTTTGTGCAATAAAGTTTAAATAAATAAATAAATAAATAAATATATTACTTATATTAGTCCACAGGTGATGTTAGAAGCAAACCTTAAGAAAAGGTGGCGTTGTAATGTGTAATCAATTGGTCAACAAGTAAGTAATGTATATAATCATAGGTGGCATAACAATGAAACTAGATGACTTATATTAGTACATTGATAAAAAATAAGTTTTAAGACATAATATTATTAAATGACGTACTGACATTTCTATTACTCCCTAGGGAATTTCACTTTTCTATTACTCCCGCTATGCGCGCAAGCAATGGCGCGCTTAGACAGCAAGTGTGATGAAAAAACTCGTATCAACGCTAACCTGAAGAATTTTGTGTATTTGTCAATTTTCAATAGATGGCATTGGAATCAATCTAACAGCCATGCGTAATCGGCTGTAGCTTGAAGAAATATGTATTTGAAATCCTCCATACTTCCAAAGATGGCGTTGTAATTAATACAATCGGTATTAAATTTTATTTTGACAGGACGGCGAATAAAAAAATATGTCGCGTTTGTGCGTGACCTCAGTTGTAACTTGTAACAGAAAATGAGGATTTCTGTGATATGTATTCATAAATCGAGTAATAATATTTTAAAAGAGTAGGTAATGGCGTATACATGTGTTTTGTTTCTGAGTATGTATGCTCATGTGGAATGTATATGAAAGATTATGTGTTGGAACATAGGTGTGAATTATATCTGAGCTACAGAAGAAATTATTATGTTTTATTCTGTACAGGAAGTACAAAACTGTCCTTTGCTCACTATAGAGGTCGCTTCTCAAGTAACAAACAAGCTGGCCTACTACCAAGAACTTCGAAATTCGTTAATTTCGAGTATTTATCTCTGTCACTCTAATGACGCCTTCGTTGCAGTGATAGAGACAGATCCTCATAATTTGCGGATCTTGAAGTTTGCGGTAGGGCCGATGAATTCATAATAAAGTTATTAATATAACTCATGTTATAATGAGTAGCTACTTCGGTTGATAACAGAAAACAGTTCTTAAAAACTTACAAGGCGTATATATATAAGCTAGTTAGTTATATTATAAGCTAGTTTATGTTTTGTCTCTTTTTATTAAACGCAAATGTGAAATGAACAGATAAGGATGTACCTATAATTTATTACAGTTTTTTTCCATTTCGCATTACTAAGCCTACTCTGCCTACAATATTGCTAATTTAGCCTAAGTGAAAGCTTTAAGTAAAAGGCTGTAACCTATATAATGCGATATTTTTTCATTGACATAATAAATAATTAATTTCAGATTCACAGCACAGTGCCATTTTTTTCATAATAAAAAAAGATTAATTGAGAATTTAAATCAATTGAGCTATATTAAAATAAAGTTCATAAAATGTTTATAAACGTAAACGTAAACAAAATAAGTTATTTTTTTATTTGTCACCTAAATGAATGCAGCGCCATCTGGTTAATCGCGAGTTGGATTTCATTTTGTTTCTGAACAAGATGGCATTGAAAAACAAAACTATAGATTGATACATTGAATTGAAACCAATCGATAGTATGAATAAGGCACAATAATTATATGAATTAGACT
This sequence comes from Thaumatotibia leucotreta, assembly GCA_025490895.1. NCBI lineage: Eukaryota > Metazoa > Arthropoda > Insecta > Lepidoptera > Tortricidae > Thaumatotibia > Thaumatotibia leucotreta. The sequence goes on from JALPQI010002276.1 coordinate 19,695, forward strand.
GAAGTTACTAGTGATGTGATAAAAATTTACAAACTTTGAACTATAATATAATACTGGACACTGTGACATAGACTCATCAGCTGAATAGCTGCTCGCCTATAAATTTAAATAATAATAATATTTTTTATCATATGACATGACGTTAATAGTTGTAGTGATTTTAAAAATTACGTTTAGTCAGGTCAGGTACGAAAATAAATAGTATCGTGCCGAAGGTCGGGTAATAGTTTGGCTATCCGCCAAAAGATGGCGTTAAAATCAACGCCTACAAATTCATAACCCGTAAAACGCCAGGGGTTTCGGCAAAATGAACCGTTTTCTTAATGATTTTTTATTTAATGTAATTCTGAGGTCATACTGATGAAATTATAATAAAATTCTTGTTTTGTGTATTGATTGAGGCACCCAAAACTTAAAAAAAAAACTAAAAAAAATTTTTTTTTTGCAGATTTGACCAAAACTCTCTTAACATTTTTTGCTTCTTTTAGTCTCAGGAATATGCTGTTAAAATTTTTCCCCTTCCTCACGGGCACCCTGTATAATAGATAGATACATAAATACATAGACAGCCATGACCAAGGAACAAATGTTTGTGATAAATAACTACACAAATAATGCCCTCGCCGGGATTCGAACCCGGAACCTCCGGCTTCATAGGCAGGGTCACTACCAACTAGGCTACGGAGGCTGAGAGGTATGCCTAGGTGCTGTTTTAAGTATAAAATACTATCATATCATCAATGCCCCCCTCCCCCCTCAACGAAGTGCTGGATCCGTGCCTGTCCCAGACATATCCGCATGCTAATTTCTCAGGGTTTGTATTTTGTACGGAAAATCAGATTTTTTTTTCGAATCGAATGTCAGTGCCATAGTAATAGTCAGAGCCGGGAAAATCCATAGCAAACCAAAAGACTGTCGCAATCAAACTAGGGTGAGAAACATTTTTTTATCGATATCGAGTAAGTTGAATATTCAACCACGTCCGTTTCAAACCGTTTTAAGATACAAATAATAATTATCTACAGTGCAACAACTAATAATTTACCGCTGTCATACGCAATGCAATTACAATAATTTATGTTTTATGGAGTATTAATTTTCTGTAGCGTCTATTATTTTTAACGAGTTTGATTACCCATTTGTCACCCGACTACAGCCACGCCAAAAGGGAAGAGTTATAATAATCTTGTTAATGGTGACTAATAATCTTCTTGGTATTTCATTGTGGGTACACTTGTATGTATATATGTATGTGTATGTATTGTGTATGGTATAAAGTATATGTGTAAGTCTATTAAGTATCTGAATTTTTAGACTGTAATAGTTGTGACTTCATTTTACGATTTTCTTGCCTGCACCTATCAAACCTCTCTTTTTGGCCCAGTGGTTGACTGGTAGAGAATGCCTTAAGGCATTAAGTCCGCCATTTGTACTTTCATTTTGTGCAATAAAGTTTAAATAAATAAATAAATAATAAAATAAGTTACGTTACATTTTAGATGAAATAACACATACAAACAAACCATTATCTTACTACTATTTTTGCGTTTGGCTTCAATGATTATAAATTAATGTACCTATACTTCGTTTCTTTTAGCATTAGAAAGACCTATGCAGAACGAGATATAAGGTTTTTTTACAGGCACATTCTGCGGATCGCACAGTGAATAAGAGTTATTAAATATCACGTATTAATTATCATGCTATATTAATACATACTAGAGGTGTGCGCCACGCCGGCGCGCGGGACCCACGCCGCCGCCGCCGCCGAGGTTTTCAAAATTCACGCCGCGACAAAAGTTTTGCGGAATAAAATCATTTAAATTACGCGCTACGCTGATCATATTGACATTAAACAACAATATGCTTGCGAATATCGACAAGCGGTTCCCTCTGACCGAAAAGATTGTATGCGCAGCATTTCTGGATTGCAGATTTTCAGATATTGATACGTACCTATGAAAAAAATACACTACTTGGGCAGAATTGTTTCCAATTGTACAGATTTCTTTTACAGAATTCCAAGTCTACACATAACGTTAAAGTCATGACATTCAATTACGATAATTTACGCTTGGAGACCCTATACATCTCCAAACGTGCATTATATAATGTTATTATTATATACCTATTCGGAGAGAAACCTTACTTCTCTATAAATTATTACTTATAAATGTTGTGACTTTTAGAGACTTTACATCTCTTGTTATTATTATTATATTTCAATTTATTTAAAATCAATTTTATTTATTTTTTTTAATGCATGTTAGTTGTAAGATGTACCATCATTGTTTGAAAAAATAATTCCCGCCAAGTTTCTTACCGGTTCTTCTTGGGTCAGCGGTGTAGGGTTCGAACCGGAAGTAGTTTTCATATCTAGACGATTCAAAAGAGTTTGTTGCTATTCCAATTTGAATAAAGAATTATTTGACTTTGACTTTGACTTTGACATATCCAATACTACAAATTTACAATCCTACAGAATCCCAATACTTTAATATTCCAATATTACGGTTTCCCATGTCTACAGATTTTCAATATTACTGATTCCTATGTCTACAGATTCCATATTCTCTAGATTTCACGTCTACTGATTCCCAACTGTAATGCTTTTTTCAACACACTTGCTGGTAAGTCGTAACGTAGGTCTTATTGAACCGCTTTTATTAGGCTTATAATCCTAGGTATTACTAGCTGTGTGTTTTTTCATTATATTATATTATTCACATCGTCGATCCCACAGTGTCTGAAGACAAAAGTCTTCAATCAGTGCTTCCTACCCGTCATGACGAACGGAGCTGAAACGTGGACACTGACGGTACGGCTGGTCCACAAGTTCAAGGTCGCTCAACGAGCTATGGAAAGGGCAATGCTCGGCGTCTCTTTGCGGGATCGAATCAGAAATGAGGTTATCCGGCAGAGAACCAAAGTGATCGACTTAGCCCACCGTGTTAGCAAGCTGAAGTGGCAGTGGGCTGGCCATATTATCCGTAAAACCGACTGTTGGGGTAAACGAGTTCTTGAGTGGAGATCGCGTCTCGGCAAGCGTTGTGTAGGACGCCCTCAGGCAAGGTGCAGCGACGATTTGCGCAGGATGGCTGGCAGGAGCTGGATTCGAGCAGCCAAAGATCGAAAACGGTGGCGTGAAATTGGGGAGGCCTATGTCTAGCAGTGGACTGCGATAGGCTGATGATGATAATGGTTGTTTTTTCATTATTTACGTTAGGCCACCATAGGAGGTTTAATGACTGTCTATTAACTGATTCTATTAATTTCAGTGTTTGCAATTGATGATTTTTGTGCTGCTTGGAAAAAAAAGGAGATGAAGGCTTTTTGAAAAATTGGCATATAAAAAAATTTGCTGTCGCTTTGCACGGCTTAGAAATAGAAAACTGCAGCTTCGCCTCATAATACCTACGTAAAATTGGCGAAAACATGGTTTTGTGTTCCCTGTTTCCTCCTCCAAAAAAGACCAATTTGTAACATTTTTTTTTCATAAGCAATTTAAGAAAGGTATTTCTCAAGTCGGTATGTTTCCTATTTTTGGACAGAATACGAAATATTTATTTATGAGTATCATCATAAACTTAGAAACTAGGCTCTTGTCGGTGGAGCAATTTGCACGCTTCCCTTTCTAGGGCTTTCTCCTTGACTGCTTGGTACCACACCACAATTTATGAGTATATTAAACGCATTTCAAATTTGGCTTGCAGTTTTGTAAGCTTGTAATAATAACGTCAAACAAAGCAAAATATATAAAAGTATATTTTATATAAAATAATATTTTCGTGTGTTTAAACACCGATGTTCTTATGACTAGCAGTGTGGGTGATGATGGTACTATAAGTAGTATTTGAAATCTGCAGTACCTAACGGAAATCGTAGTATTGGGAACCTATAGTATTGGGAATCTGTATTACTTATCTGTATTCCCAATACTATAGTATTGGGAATCTGTAGTGTTGGGTATTTGTAGCATTTGCAATTCGTATTATTGGTAATAAGACTAATAAGTATGTACAATCGGGAATGTATACTATTGACAATATCTGAAGTATTATCTCTTATCTGCAGTATTGGGAATCTGTAGTCGACTCAATCCAGGCCTACTACCGCGAAAATCGAAATTCGTAAATTTCGAGAATTTTTCTCTATTCACTCGAACGAAGGCGTCATTAGAGTCATCATCATCATAAACTTAAGAGCTAGGCTCTTGTCGGTGGAGCAATTTCCACGCTTCTCTTTCCTGGGCTTTCTCCTTGACTGCTTGATACGACACCACGTGCACCTTTTCTTTTATTTGGTCCATATAGGCCCTCCTTGGTCTTCCTCTCTGTCTCCTTCCCTCAACTTTTCCTTCTATTATAATCTTTAGATACTCGTCGTGTCGTAACAAGTGTCCAATCATTCTCCCTCTTCTGTTCTCTATTGTTTTTAAAATACACCTGCCCTCCTTCACCATATTTAGCACCTCCTCGTTTGACCTCTTCTCTGTCCAGCTTACTCTTTCCATTCTTCGCCAACACCACATCTCGAATGCCTCTAATCTATCTCTATCTTTCTGAGTCATTGTCCACGTTTCGCTTCCGTATAGCGCAATGCTCCAGATGTACACTTTTATTAGCTTTTTGCGAACACTATGTGCTATTCTAGATTTGAGCAGGCTTTTTTTCGCATTAAAGGCTCTCTTGGCCATTGCTATTCTGGTGATTATGTCTTGTGTACACCTGGAGTCATTTGTAATAATGCTGCCAAGATATTTAAATTTAGTGACTTGTTCTATTGCTTTGTTGTCTATTAAAATTGGTCTATTGTATGAAGCTAATTTTGATGTGACAAGGGTTTTGGTCTTATTTACGTTAATTTTTAGTCCAAAGCTGTTGAAAACTGTGTCCATGTCTGTAACTAATGCCTGCAATTGAGTAGATGTGGTGGCTAGTGCTGCTATATCATCAGCAAAACGGATAAATTGTATGTTATGTCCATTGAATTTAACGCCCCCTTTTCCAGACTCAACAAGCTTTCGGATGGCACATTCTATAAAAATATTAAAAATCAATGGCGAAAGTGGACAGCCCTGTCTAACCCCCTGTTGAATTTTTGCCTTCCTATTCTCTTCTTGAATATCTATTGTGGTGTATTGATTTTTATAGAGTTCATAAATTATTTTTCTGTCTTTGTAATCTAGTCCGGCTTCTTTCAATACAGTCATCATTGTTTTCCAATTTACTTTGTCAAATGCCTTTTCCAAATCTATAAACGCTGTGTGTATCCTGATGTAGTTCCATTCTTCTATCTATTATCATTCTAAGGGCTAATATGGCTTTTCTAGTTCCTTTATTTTTTCTAAAACCGTATTGATCCGGGCCTAAATATTCTTCTATTAGAGGTCTAATCCTGTTCTGTATAATTTTGAGTATAATTTTGCTCGCTTGTGATATTAAGCTTAATGTTCTAAATTCTTCGCATTTTAAGGTATTTGATTTTTTAGGCAACATCACTGTTTTTGAAATTTGGAAATCTGTAGGTATGGTGCCAGTGTCGTACATTTGGGTGGTAATATTGTAAATTTCATCTCTAAGTTTATCACAGTTTACATATTTTATAAACTCTATATAAATCCCGTCAGGGCCAGCGGCTTTACCAGTTTGTAGGCTATTCAAAGCATGGTCAAACTCATGTCTCAGTATACTTGGTCCCCTGACATTTACATCAATTTCTTCTACCTTTTCTAAATCTGACTCCGTCAGGCCTTCCCCTTCATATAAGTTCTCTATATATCTTTTCCATCGTTCTGCAACTTCACTACTGCTCAACAATATTTTTCCCTGTTCATCTAATATGGCAGAGCTTTTAGTTTTGTGTTTTTTTTCCAAATTACGTATGATGTTGTAAGCTTGATCCATTTTACCTTTTTTAATTAAACCTTCTATTCTATTACAACTATTTTCCATGTCTAGCTCTTTTGCTTCTCTGCATTTAGTTGTTATTCTATTTGTTAGTTTCCTATATTGAGTTATACTATCATTATCTGTTTTATTTCTTAATTCTCTTCTCTCTAGCATCAGGTCTGTGATATCAGTAGTAAGCCATCCTTTTCGTTTTACTATCTTTTCCTTTTTTAAACACTCTTCTGCAGTATTTCTTAGCATATCCCTTATATAATTATATTTAGCCTCTAAACTATTTATATCTATGTTATTTATATTGCTCTTGTATTGTTCTAATTTAAAACCTATTTTATTACTATATTGCACTTTATTATCACTTTATTGATCTTTCTTCCTGGGTTAGGCATTTTATAATATGATTATAAAAGTAAAATACAATACAACATACAAAAACAATACAAAACATATAAACGCATTATAAAAAACCTAACCTAGAGGGCCGCCGGCAGCGGAGCGGGCCCAAGCTGCCGGTGGTTAGGGCTACAGGGAGAGGAACCGCCGGACTATGCGCGCCGTGTCCAGGATTACCGCCTTCTGCATCTGACCCTTGATCCAACCACCTAGCGAGAGCCTCTTGAGGTGTTGATCGAGACTCTTCGCTATGAGACCGTTCGCAGAAACAACTATCGGTACAATGATCGCCGAATCAACCTCCCACATGTCGGTAACCTCGTGAGCCAAGTCAAGGTATTTACTGGCTTTGTCCTTCTCGGCCTTCACGAGGTTCTCGTCATGGGGGATGGTGATGTCGATGAGCATTGCTCGGCGTTGCGATCGATCTATCAGCACGATATCAGGCTTATTGGCTACAATAGTCCTGTCCGTGATGATAGATCGATCCCAATAGAGCGTGGCACGACCATTCTCGAGAACTGCCGCAGGTGTGTACTTATAGTACGGCACTTCGAAGCCCACAAGGCCGTATTGAAGAGCAAGCTGCTGGTGTATAATCCTGGCTACGAGGTTGTGTCTGTGCAAGTACTCGGTGTTAGCAATCTGAGAACAACCGGAAATAATATGCCTGAGTGACTCACCGGGACGGCGGCATGCCCGACAGATGTCGACCGTACCGTCCTTCAGGATATATTTCCGGTAGTTATTCGTCATGATAACCTCGTCAGCAATTGCACAGGCAAAACCCTCGGTTTCTCCGAAGAGGTCCCCGAATCGTAGCCAGTTCACCGACGCGAGCAGATCTACATCAGGTCCCGTGAGGGCTTTGTAGAACCGCCCGTGTAGCTCCTTGCTCTTCCATACCGCCTTGCGATCCTCGGTGCTTAGTACCACAGGTTTGCGCCAGTTCTCTTTTGCCAAGGAGAGCGGCGTGAGGTTCCGATCTACTGCCACCACATCTCGATGCATCCCGCACTCATTGTTAAGAAAATAGCTTCTAAGATTGTACACCTCACGGTTGTGGAGGTTTTTGGCATTTAAGAAGCCGCGACCCCCCACATTTCCGCGGGATGTACAATCTCATAACTGATGAGCGCGGGTGTAGCATTCGATGTGTGGTGAGCAGTGTACGGACCCTTCGATCCAGGGCGTCCAGCTCGGTCTGAGTCCACCTTAGTACGCCAAAGGAGTATATGAGTATGGGCATTACCCAGGCGTTGAAGGCGCGCACTTTGTTGCCTCCTGACAAAAGACTGTTAAGTACTTTTGTGAGCCGGCTGAAAAAGCGCTCCTTCACCGCCTGTCTAATTCCCATATCTTCAATACCCAAAGACTGTGACATACCAAGGTATTTATAGGTTTCTGCTTCCGAGATAGATCTGAACGACATTGTCTCAGAAAGCTGTAAATTTGTTGAATTTACTACTTTCCCCCGCTGCACATGCATAACCGCACACTTATCGACACCAAACTCCATTTTGATGGCACTACTGAAAACTTCTGTGGTTCGCAGTAGTTCCAACAAGTCTTGGCTATTTGGCGCAAATAATTTGAGATCATCCATGTACAGAAGGTGAGAAATGACTTCACCCTCTCTCCGAAGCCGGCAACCTAGTCCTGAATCCTTCAGCAAAGTACTGAGGGGATTCAGAGCTAGGCAGAACCACAAGGGACTCAGACTGTCACCCTGGAATATTCCTCGCTCGATCCTTATGAAGTCCTGCGGGCCAGAGGGGCCATCCCCGCCTCCTGGTTGACGAAGGACTGTGGTCCACTGCCTCATACACGCGCCGAGAAAGGATCTTAAAGTTGCATTAACTTTATACAGCTCCAAGACCCTTTCCAGCCATGAATGAGGCACCGAATCATAGGCCTTCTTGTAGTCAATCCAAGCGGCGGAGAGGGCCCCTTTGTTACGCCGGACTTGCTGGCAAATGGTCATGTCGATGAGGAGGAGCTCTTTAGTACCACGGGACCCAACCCTACATCCATTTTGAGCAGGAGCCAAAACATTGTTCGAAACAATGTGCGTGTTAATTTTGACTCTCAAAATGGATGTAAGGAGCTTGTACAGTGTGGGCAAGCACGTGATGGGTCGGTAGTTCTTCGCTTCCGTGGTACTACCGGACTTGTAGAGCAGGAAGGTTACACCAGTTGTTAAGGAAGGTGGCAGGGAACCGAGCTCGAGGGCTTGTTGGAATTGTTATCACTATTATTATCTTTAAGTTTACTGAGATCAATCGTTTTTGGCGTCCTTTTCTTTTTATTTTTGGTTGCTTCAAAATTGTATATGGTCATCAATAGGTTATGGTCAGTATTTACATCAGCACCTGGTAAGGTTTTGCAGTTCTGAACTTGATGATGATATTTAATTTTGCACATGATAAAATCTATTTGATATCTTCCAATATCTCCGGGCATTTTCCAAGTGTATAATCTGCGGTTTGGTTGCTGAAACATTGTATTACAAACAAATAAACTATTTTCTTTGCAAAACTGTACTAGTCGGTCGCCTCTCTTGTTTCTGTTTCCCAGTCCGAAATTCCCTACTATATTTCCTTATTTTCCTTTTCCCACAACAGCATTAAAATCACCCATCACTATTAAACTATCTTTCTCTTGCACTGCTTCCATAACTGTATCCAAATTATTATACATATCTTCTATTTCATCGTCAGAGTGACTACTTGTTGGCATATACACTTGTACAATAATAAGGTTGGTTGGTTGTGACTTAATTTTTATTGCTGTGATTCTGTCATTAAAATGTATGGTATTTTCCACTAAGTTGCCCCATTTCTTATTCAAAAGTATCGCAGTACCGTTAGCACCTTGCTGCTCTCCAGTGTGTATTATTCTGTAGTCATCGCTCCAATAATCCCCACTATTTTCCCACCTGGTTTCGCATAAACCTACTATGTCTAGTCCTAGTCTCTTCATCTCTTCTTTTACTTCTTCTAGTTTTCCTGTAGGCAACATCGTCCTTACATTCCACGTACTGATTTTGCAAGGATTTCGCAGGATGACGACCGAGTCAGCCTTGTCCCTGACCCTGCCGGACTCAGACCGCCACGGCATGTTACATCGTGGAAGCCCGTTGTCAAGAACCGTTAAATCATTATCGTGAATCATTATATTCGTCATTAGAGTGAGCGAGACAAATCCTCGAAATTTACGAATTTCGTTTTTCGAGGTAAGGCCGCTGTGCGAGTTAATAAAATAATTTTTGTACATGATAATTATCACTATTGCCGCATAAAATGCAATCTATAACCTTTGTTTCGTGTTTATTTTTTTATTAATAAACTTGTCCTAAACAATATCTAGGTTTTTAATACCTTCTCATCCTTATATGTATGAACGTACAGGGCAATAATTTGACCTTGACGCCGGCGTGGCGCCGCCACGCCGGCAATATTTTGCGGCGCGCCGCCGCCGGCGATTTCTATGCCGGCGCACACCTCTAATACATACATTACTCAGTGTTGTGAACAGATAAGAAACATAATGTTAGTTAATTTTTATTCTAAGATGAAAAGATAAGAATTTTAATAAATTGCGTTTGCAATGTTTCATGTAGGTAAAGGTTGTACATTAAAAAACCTAAAGAGGCAGAGTTCTCACACAATTTTAAAACGTCACTGTCACTATCTGTTATTCGATTTGTCGGTTGAGTCGGTTGTGTTTTCTATTGCTGTTAGCTTACTTAAAGATTGATGTTATCGTTTTTATTCAATTTCGTTATTAATTGTTGATCTATTTAGAATTTTAGATATTTTGTTTGTTGGTGCTCATTTAAAATTGCTGAAGTCGCAGCCAGTTCCGGCTAACTTTTTTTCATCTCTAAAGAAGAAATGGCAAAAGCAAAATCCTCTGACTGCCAGTGAAAAGCTACACTGAAAAGCTACTGGTGAATATTTACAAATTAGTGTTAGTAATGTGCCATAGAAAGGAATATCCCACTAAATCGGACCGTGTGAAAAAGACTGCTGAGACTGCTGGCAAATCGTTGGCACGGTATACAACATTTTAAAAGAAAATAAGTTTTTTAAATTAAATTAGTTAATATAATAGATTACACTGTGGAAAATTTTATTATAAACGTTGGTGGTTCCGAGTCCTCGGACTCTTGCACTGACAGTGAATAAAACTATGTAGAGTATGTCATCATTGTCATCTGAGTTTTATTTTCTAATTAGTTACCAAATTCAAACTACGTTAGAGCGTCCCAGATTAAGGGCCCGGCCACATGACCACGGTGCGGCGTCGTAAACGTAAAACGGCGCGGCGTCGTGGCATATTGCACGTTATCGCACCGTGGGAAATTACGGCGCGGCGTCGTGGCATTGCACGTTATCACACCGTGCGAAATTACGACGCGGCGCCGGGCAAATCCACGTTGTCTCGACGGGCAGTTTAACGTTGCGGTGCTGTGTGGAGTAGATGCATTACGTGTTGCTTTTTTAAACGAGGTGATATTTTCCATAAGAGTTCTTCAAAACTTGACACAGACATTCTAAAATAATCATAAAACTTGTGATCACTTGTTTTCAGTGCCTTGTACTTCCTTATGAAATGACTTCCATCATGATTCATAATAGAAAGATATGGATTTATCCAATATTTTCTTTTCCTTTGATTTTTCTTCATGTTTCTTCTTATAAGTAACAAGAGCAGAATACGTGTTATGGGATCCATGTCGAATTGCAGACTGATCGCAAAAATGTTTGGAGAAGTATGAGAAGGTACGGCGTCGTGGTACAACGTGACACCGCACCTTGCATCTACTCCACACGGCACCGCAACGTTAAACTGCCCGTCGCGACAACGTGTATTTGCCCGGCGCCGCGTCGTAATTTCGGACGGTGCGATAACGTGGAATGCCACGACGCCGCGCCGTAATTTCCCACGGTGCGATAACGTGCGATGCCACGACGCCGCGCCGTTTTACGTTTACGACGCCGCACCGTGATCATGTGGCCGGGCCCTAAAGCCGCCCATAATGGCGACAAATACTAAACGACGTTGCCGATGGGTAGGGCTGTCTTACTATTGTCATCTGCTCAGTCTTTATGACACCGTGTCCGCTTTTATACCGATAGTTTTAATCCTTAAATGCATGACTTTTAAAAGTACTGGGAGTACATAATGTAAGCTAGATTAAATATGCAAATATTGTTAAATTTTAGACTGTAAACTTCATTAAATTCAGTAAATGTAAAATCGGTACGATATGAGTTACAAATTTATAAAAAAATACTTAGTTAAAAACCGCCAAACACTAAACGAAAACCTTCAATATTTACCTTTTTTCTAAATTGCCGCCATCTTGCTTATAAAACACTTTTAATTTCTTTTAAATACGGTTTTGCCAACAAATTAATAATAAATGTGAAAACTATGCGTTCAGCTATCGGTAAATATCAAATGATATGAATGTACATAAGTTCCGAGAAATTCAGTGTTATCGGCCGAAATCGAAGAAGGAAGGTTTACGACAACTGCTTCTTTGTTCACCCGTTTGACAGATAATTCTAATCTTAAAAGAAACGAAGTATAAACATATCGCTATGATTTTATTTAAGACAAAACTTACTCGATATCGATAAAAAAATGTTTCTCATCCTAGTTTGATTGCGACAGTCTTTTGTTTTGCTATGGATTTTCCGGGCTCTGGTAATAGTTCATCAATATGACTTCATAATCAACATCCTAAAGTTAAGCCGGTGAATAAAATCACGCTGTTATGCCGTAAGTTTATCAGTGATAAATTATCACCAGAGATCGGATGGATTTGCGACATTCTTAGTGACTTACGCTGCGACCATATATAACATAATAGCATAGCTCAAAAATGCCCCCAAATACAATTGTTCAATTGTGCCAAGATGGGCAGGACATAGCGCTTTTCTTAACACCGCGCATTCGGCGCAACATCTTTGACAAATGTTTTTAGAATATAGCCAATCAAAACTTTGATGGACCAATCACAACCATTTTTTAATGGTGGTTTAAGTTTTTATAGGTTGACATTGAAATTCATTGCCGTGATGCATTGAAGAGGTGACACTTGTCAACGATACTTCAGGACCGTTTTTGAAAGGCAATTTAGCGTGCGGCTTCCATGTTTTATTTGTTGGTAGGACTTACGTATGTATGACATTTAGTATGAGATGTCGCACAAAAATCAGATCTCTGATTATCACATACCTGTCAGGCAGTCGTAATATGCGCACCATGCCGACAGGCAGACGCGTGCGCACATAATGCGGAAGTTTCCCGCGCAGTTCGGGCAGCGTCGAGTTGTCGTCCACTAGTATTATCTCTTTGAGGTATACGTGTTCCGAGTCTTGGGGTTGGCCGGGGTAGCCTGCGAAAAATATAAGTTATGTTCACAGCAAAGTTATCATCATTATCATCATCAGCCTATGATAGTCCACTACTGGACGTAGGCCTCTCCTATTAACTACGCGTATAGACCCATTAGGAGGTAAATGCCCATAATCGCCACGCTGGGCAAGCGGATTGGCGATCGCAGTAATGTGTCCAGTATGATGACGCTGCTGCCCATCATCAATCTTTTATCAAATAATGGTCAGTGACACTTCAATCCCTTAGTCGACTCTTACGACACCCGCAGGAGGAGTTGGGGTGGTGACAAATGTATTCTTACTGCCGTCACCACACGGCCAAAGTTATAGCACAATATAAGTATTTTTAGATTAAATTATATTCACATTGTTTCGCATGTGGTGTTTACCTCTAAGTAATTGTTGCACTTAGAGTGAATATGTGGTAGCATGTATCATACTAAAAGTGAAAAAGTGTAAAGAATGTTGGTATAAATAAAATAAAAAAAATACAATAAATGTCCTCAAAAACATAACTTATACTGTGCAGCATCTCTTTGTAACTTTAAATCTCAATTTTGGAAACTATAGGTCTGTAGTTAAGTTTAACGAACGGTAAAAATATGTTTATGTATGACCGTTTGTTTCATAACTAAATAAATAAAAAAAAAGTTAGATATAAATAAATACAAGCCCCGATGCAGTGGAGTTCGTCTAGTTCGAAACAATTTTTAATTTTTGAATATTTTAAAAATGATCACATTATGCTAATGATAAATTGTATGAACGTTAGTCATGGTTAATGTACTACATTTCAAGAGACACAACAATCTGAAGTACGCTTTTGTTGTTTAATAAATCGATTTTAACAAACCAGTGTCTAAATTATATTTTCGTTCACCACCGTAATTCCGCGCTTATAAGCTTGACGCAAAATTCGCAGTGCATCAGGTACACCATGTCGTCTTTAATATTAATGGCGTTCTTTACATTCATTGATTATTTACAAAATTAAAAATTGCGGAAAAAATTTAAAAAAATTACCTCTCGTAAAATAGTTTTTTTTTTATTCTAATTTATTAAGTCCAAATATTTTATACTCAAAGAAACTACTTTAGTACTACTATTGAATAGTGAAGGTTTTGTCTCTAAACCTTTTCCCCAGGATGAACGGGATAATCTCGAAAAACTGTCTAACTGTACGAGAACATATGCATCGGGGCTTGTATCTTGGGATATATTACACAAATCGACCTAGTCCCACGGTAAGCTCAATTTAGGTTTGTGATGTGGGTACCAAGTTACGATATATAATAGATAGATAGATACATATAGATATCAGCCTCTCTCATTACTAGACATCGCGGCGGCACCCTGTCAACATTTACCTCCTAATCCGTATACCGTGTCTATACGTATAGTTAATAGGAGAGGCCTACGTCAAGCAGTGGACTATCATAGGCTGATGATGTATTGAAAATGACGGTCACTTTGAAACTCTAAACTCACCTAACTTCATGATGCGGCCGGTGCCCCGCTCGAGGTAGTTGGCGCGGCGATGCCACGGCTGGTCTCTTCTTGCAGTGTTGAGGACACTCCATATTGTCCTGCACACAGACAATATCATACTCAACATGTCACGCTAAAGACTGATGCACAAAAGCCTGAAGTATCTATGTATTAAAAGTAGAAATGTACCGACTAGTCGTCGACTATTCGGCGTCTTCTGTAGGCTTAGCACATGATTGATGCGACAATATGTCACCGCGAGATAGATTCGTCCCTCTTTTATTAATATAGTTAGTAAAAGACGGGAAATCTATCTCGCAGCGACATACTGTCGCACCAATCATGTGCTAAGCGTACTGTAGTCTAATCGGTCCGCGACTAGTCGGCAAAAAACGCCAAACGGCAGTCATAATACCTAAAATAACTTTTAATGTAATCATCATAGTATCAATCATACATCTATCTCAGTAGGTGAGTTGAGAAGGTAGATACTAGAACTAAGCATAAGCAATTGAGCACCTATAAGTCAAAATTAACATAACAGATTTTTAATTTAAAAGGTCATAGATTTATACCCTCTAGATTCGTAGTACGCGATCGTTCGCGAATAACTTCACTGTTGCCCACAGGCAACAGTCAGGCTTATGTCAAGTTAGTAACAGTTCGGCCAAAGTCAAGTAAGCAGCTCCGCCAAAATGACGAAATGCGCAGTGAAAAATGCGGTTCGAACTCCAAAACTACAAATAAAAGCTACGGTGTGACTTTTCACATGTAACTTTACCATTTTCGAATTCAAAATCATATAAATAATATGAAAATTTTGCTAAAATAGGTTTCTGTATGAACGTTAGGATCAGAGTTGCCAGTTAATTCATATTTGATTTCCCACATTTTGTAGGGATTTCGGCATGTAGGTACAAGGTGGTAGGTTATATTAGGTATACTTTTACTTATTATTGCAGAGTAATATGGTGAAGCGAGAAGGTGAGAATATCAAGTCTTTTCGAGTTTGAGTGATACTATTCCATTTTTCTACTTTTTTTTTACCGTGACAGTTACTTGTTCATAATTAAGTAACTGTCACGGTTAACGATTTGACTAACTTAACAAAAAAATTGCAATCCACCCATGTGTTGTACAAAGGAATACGCCCGCTAAAACAACATATATTATTATAATAATTTTATAGAGGGCCAAAAGACCCATTTCGCCGTAAGTATCGGTAACGATAGGTTTTACTCGATACGTAAAGCAGGCCATCGTGCTCGCTCCAATCTCGCGATAGAGTGCGATACGTATCAACTCAAACCTAACATATTCTTTACTTTCCAACTCATGGTACGGCTACAGTACGAGCACTACTATTTGGCGGTAGGTTAATGTCTATTAAAACGGCGTTATGCTGATACCGCCGTGTGGTGACGGCAGTAAGAATACATTTGTCATCACCCCAACTCCTCCTTCGGGTGTCGTAAGAGCGTTTATACGCATAGTTAATAGGAGAGGCCTACGTCCAGCAGCAGACTATCATAGGCTGATGATGATGATGATGATGATGATGCTGATACCGGGCGGACCGTGCACGAGGTTTTACCACCTGCACAATCGTCAAGTACCTATTCAATTGCTTTCAAAATGTATATCTGTATCTCTCATAACTCATAAATGTCAACAGTAAATAGGTACCTTATATAGGACCAATCAGTGCCCCAGATATTAATTATGATTATTATGAAAGAAATCTAGCTAAGAACAAAAAACCTTGAAATTAATCATTTCAAAAATATTATGTCATATTGATTATTTATCGGATTTTTTTTTCATTTTGTAGGCAACACTGAACTGTACGTCACAGTTATTAGCCACGTCCCTGTTTAACAATTAGGTAGTGAAAGACAGACGATCTTTCGATGCTAATTTGAAACGCTAAGTGGAAAAGGGATAGATATATTTTGATAGTTCCATCGTTTCGGCTTTGGTTTGATTTTGTTTGTTTCCGCCTCATTTGTGATATCTTTCACGCAAAATGCGTAGCAAGAGTATGGAGTGTTCGTCTCTAGTTGTTTACCTCAGTGTAAAAGGTAAATATAGCTCAAAACCCGGTAGCTAAAGACATATTATTTGAATTGAAAAGAACGATTTAAACACTGGAAGAATGAGCGTTCGAAAGAGTCGATGTTGTATCAAAATCGTGCTGTGAACCATGAACTTATCCCTTTATTCATACAAGTCTCCTAAAGGTCTTCGCATATTATAGGTAACAATAACGTCTCAACGGCGACTCGACTCTATGCCAACTATTGAAATTTGAGCCACATGTGACACATGTCATATTATGTTTTAGGTTTAGTTTCAAAAAATATATTGAAGTAGTGTACGACGAGTGATCTACGTGCCGCAAACCGACGCGTTCGTCACACATTGACCACACGTTGTCCACGCGGCGACTTAGCGTTTTATGAGTCTACGGCGGCTAACCTTTTGACAGCCACAGTCGGCTATAGGCGACGCCGGAAAGTCTCACCACAGACGGCTACAGTCGTCAACGTCGCTGATACAATAGCGACTTACGCGGTAAATCGTAAAATTCAACTTCGTCTGGATGTCGGCATATTGCTTAGGGCTTGTCCATTAATCCCGTCATACGATTTTGGCCTATTTTAGACCCCCCATCCCCCATGGTGATACTTGGTGATATTTTCAGGACCCCCCCCCCCCTAGCCAATATAACGTGTAATTTATTAACAACTTAAGTAGTCCTTTTAATAACACTTCAATTTACGTTTTTTATTAAGCACACGTGATGGGAAAAAACTTTTTTGCCAACTACGAGGTAATTGTCCGTGAAATTTTAAAACTCAGTTCAGGATTTGACACCAGGTTATGTTTAAAAAGTGTTTAAAAAAAGTATAGATTAAATCATTTTTTTACTAGCTATAATGCTATTCAGTAGAGAGTAACAAAATATTACACGTGATTTGTCCGATGACCTCCCCTATTTTAATTTAATGTAATTGTACATATATATCTTGCAGTGACATACATGTAATGCCATACGATAAATAAATAAATGGTGATCATTGGTGATTTTTTTTTGACCAATATACGGTATGACGTGATTAATACGGCCCATAGCCGTCTGGTGGTCAAAGATTAAACGTTTGACCAACAGTGGAAACGGTACGTTACCTGATGACAACGGAGTAGGGTTCGTTGTGGAAGATTATGATGACGGAGGCGGAAGGAAGCTCCGCGTCGTATGTGACGCGGTCGCACGCCGGGTTCCGGAAGTCTGAAACAATAGCCATACGGCCTTATTCATAAAAATTCCTTGTTGAAGGTTTGAGGGGCCCAATAGTTATCGAGCCGATAAGTCTTGTTGAACGGTTTATAAGGAGTGTTATTCATAAACGCTCAATATCTCTCCGATAACTGTTGAGCCGCTGTTGAACGGATTAGACGCGTTATGTTGGCGCCTTGACAAAATCATAGACAAAAATGTGATCTCACCGCAAATTAAAAAAAAGTTTGACAGCTGTCTGGTGGGAATTCGCAAATATTTCCTAATTCCTTGTTACTTACTTTTATCTCAAATAATTATATTATCATCATCTTGAACCTGAAATTATTAGGTACTTACTACGTATTCTTTTACCTAGGTAACTAATCAAAACAGTTAGCTTTATGATTAGGTACTTGCGATGACGGTCAGATAACGAAACATAATTGTATGGCTAGTTAGTACCTAGGTATGGGCAGTTAGTAGTACGGGTAAGTAATAAATAAATATTTACTTCCTTGCGTCCCCAACACCTAATTGCAGTTAGAACCTAAAGTTCTGGTGTGAGGCCAGCTCCTCTGCGATCTTTCTTCAGGTCTTCTTTCACCAACTCTACTATATACAAAACAGTCGCCTTATTAAAGCGGTATCGCCGCCTAAATTCAACACCGGGCAGATCCTCAATGGGATCTGCCCTTATGTTATATATTTTTGGACGCCGCGGCGGATTACACAAATTATTTATGGCATCAATAGCGTTTAAGGCCTGCATGATGGAGTCTCACTGCGTATTGACGTTGAAGTTGAAATGGTTGAAAAACTATCAACAAAATTTTAAATTAAAAAAGTTGGAGATTAGTTTTCCCACCATTTCTGATTCGTGTAATGTTACATGTAGAGAAAATCGAAACTGCGTAACTACTTACAATAAATCATCCGATATTTATTTTAAATACCTATCTAAATATAATTAAGTATCTCTGGATACATATTTAATAATAATCAGATGAATAGACGATATAAAATACTATACACCAAATCAGACTTTCATATATACCTTTATCTTTTCTCTTCTGCCTACTTTAAACGCATGGTTATGCACCTGTCAAAAATCAGCTGATCAAAATTTTGGCAGCCATCTTGTTAAATAAGAAGTTATAAGACCGTTATAGAAGGGTCCTCGGCTCTATAACTTTCGGGGGATTTATAGTAGGTTTGAGCGGCTGAATAGCGCTATTGAACGTTTATGAATAACGTTTTTAGCCATCCGGTCAACAACGACCCATCAGCGGGCGCGTAACTTTTTATGAATAAGGCCGTTAATCTTTAGCCATTCAATACAGCAGTGTTATTCACTAAGTGTCAGTGTCAGCGCTGCGGCCAGCGTCGAGCCTAAAAATGGTATTCACTATTGTACCTACTTCAAACGACACTAGTGCTCGGCGACGAATGCGGCATGAGCTGGAACTACACTACGTCGAGAGTTTGACGTTTAATGTACGAACTTCGTATTCTCTAACGAAAAACAGCGACGAACTCACCCACAACCTCGTTCACAGCCTCGATTCCTAATGTCAAATAAAACAGCTAGGATTTTAGACAAGGCTGTCCCGACGTCGAGCTCGTTGACGGACGCAGCGTCGAATGTGTCAATAAGAGAATAGCATAGCTGGGATCGGTACATTCGAAACTGGTTTTTTATAAAAACCTCGAAGTAACCCACTGCCAAGGAGTGGAATTCCCTGCCAGCGTCTATATTTCCGAAATCATATAATATAACCCGTCAACCTTCAAGTCAAGGGTGAATAGGCACCTTCTGGGCAAACTCACTCCATCGTAGGCCACGTCTCTGCCCTTGGCTAGTCTGAGGCTATAAGTAAGCCCATTTCAAATAAATATATATATATTTTAAAATATTTGTCATTTTATTTAGTACTCAATATTTTATGTAATATGTTAATTACATAAATTATGACATATAGATAATATGTTAGAAGACTTAGATGTCATATCATCATCATCATATCAGCCGAAAGATGTCCACTGCTGAACATAGGCCTCCCCCAAAGATTGCCACAATAACCGGTCTTGTGCCACCCGCATCTAGCGGACTCCTGTGGCCTTGAATTTTTTCTTTGGTATACGACATATAATTTTTATAAAGATTGAAAGAAATATTAGCCGCGTGGTGACGGCTGTAAGAATACATTTGACATACACCCCAACTCTTCCCGTGGGTGTCGTAGGAGTCGACTAAGGGATTGAAATGTCACTGATCATTCGATGGTACAAGATTGATGATGACCAGCAGAGTCGTCATCATAGTGGACATAATGCGATCGCCAATCCACTTGCCCAGCGTAGCGATTATAGGCAATTACCTCCTAATGTGTATCTACATTAAGGTACAAACCAAACGAACATTCGCTATTCTATCCCCCCACTCTACGAAATTCGATCATTACACGAAACGTGATTCGTTGATTTCATAGAGCGGGAGATAGAATAGCGAATGCTCTTTTGGTCTGAATGCACCTTTATGCATAGTTAATAAGAGAGGCCTACGTCCAGCAGTGGACTGAGATAGCCTGATGATGTAATGTGAAAGAAAATATCCATGAAATCAGCCGTTAAACGAGTAAAACATTCAATCATACAGCTATTTCAATGTATGGGACGCACTCATGCGAGCTGATAAGCCAGATTGAGTAACACCATACACAACACATACAAAGTTACTAAACAGACGCTTAACTCCTTATTATTTGCAAAATGGATCTTAATCGTATTTATTTCATAAATAAACCAGCACAGAAGATTAACTTACAGAAATTAAAATTGTGAATAGGTAGTCTACTCGTTGTATTTGTAGATAGTTTCACACATTACATGCTATGTCTAAATAACAATTAATTATTATATAAGGTCCTAATTTATTAGATGCAGATATTTTTACAGCTGATAGTACTCGGTCTCTGGATCTGGAGTATATTAAACCGTGAAACATTATAGCTTTTACGATTTTTTTGGAGAAAACGGAAAAACAAATTTGCTACGTAAAAACACCCTGTTTATGTGATTATTAAATGAAAACATAGGATTAAGCTGTTGTGTTACCTCTACTTTTAATATTGTATTTTTTTTTGTTCCAAGGTGTGCAATAAAGAGTATTGTATTGTATTGTATTAGGATTTAGGAGGTGATGCCCATAAACGCCACGCTGCGAAAGCGTGTTGGAGATCGCATTCATCACTGATCTATTATAAACGAATGGTTACACTTCAATCCCATAGTCGACTCTTACGACACCCGCAGGAAGAGTTGGGTTGGCGACGAGTGTATTACTGCCACCACGCAACCAATAATGATACCCCTCAAGAAATAACAACCAGCTCAGCATAGGAAGCATGGGTGCCATGACATTCTGTAATAATTTGATTGTTAATTAAAATTTTGAATGTGTGATGATTACTAATTGTGTATAAACATTTTGCCTGGAAATGTAAACAATGCTATGAATTGTGTCAGATCGACGGGCATGAATGGATTGATCTATAGCTGAACAAATATATTACAATGTTATGTAATTTCTATTTTATTATATCAACACATACTATACCTACTAAACATCTACTATACTATACAGACGCTAATTTAGAACATTTTCATTTAGTAGAGATGACTTTTGGAGATTATTTTTACAATCATTATCACTAAATAATTCAAACAAAGTAGGTACATTCAAGGGTCTTCATAAGGGCGTCTGTCCATCTTGTGGGTGGACTCCTACGCTGCATTTGCCTAGCCGTGGTCTCCACTCGAGCACTTTGACACTCAAAAATATTAAATTATTTAGGACTGATTTTTCAATCCCCAGTTAACAGTAACTGTCAAATAAATGTTAGCCCTGTCTTTTTTTGACTAATGATTTTAGAAAAGGATAGTGATAATTTTAACTAACGGATAGGTTTATTTGGGGATTGAAAAATCAGCCCTTAGTGAAGCATAACTCACATAACTAAAGTTGTTTGTTAAACTAAACATGTTGAGCAATTATCAACGTTACTTATGTGGAGACAAAATCTGTTAGATATCTAAAAATCAATTCCCCGCAACATAGCACATCTCATTTGCATGAGCAATGATGAAAGGATGTAACTGACAGATATCAAACTCTTCAAAACAACATATTGTCGGTTGACAACCAAAACTGACTAAGTAACAAATGCTTACTTGAAATAGAGATTGTATCTCAGTTCTGATTCAATACTGACATAAGAGGTTTCTAAGAGTAGTGACAGTTTTTATAGTGAGTTTCGGTTTTCAGCTGACGATATCTTGGTTGTAATGTAAGACATGAGCAAATAAAGGTTATTGTAGATGTTGTATCAAAAAATGTGGTCATAACAAAACTAAAAAACCGGCCAAGTGCGAGTCGGACTCGCGCGCAAAGGGTTCCGTACCATTATCAATTTATTATTTAAAAAATACAGTTAAATCAACCAACCTCAAAAACTATAGGAGATAATTTTATCAAACCAAAAATCGTTGATAGAGTTTATTAATGTGCATAACATATATTTTTTTCAGGATTTTATATCGTGTAGTTTAAAAAATAGAGGGGGGGGGGACACATTTTTCAGACTTTGAGACCTGATATCTCGAAAACGATATGCTTAAATAAAAATGTGATATATAAACCTTCATATCATTTTCACAGACCTTTCTATTAATACCCCACACGCTTATGTACAACTAAAAAAAAAATTCTATCCCTCAGTTACATGTATGGAGGGCCCCCACCCCAATGGTTTTTTTTACAATTTAGTATCACATTCCTGTAGCGGTTCATACAACACATATCCTTACCAAATTTCGTTACTGTAGCATTTATAGTTTCCGAGTAAATTGGCTGTGACAGACGGACAGACGGACAGACGGACATGACGAATCTATAAGGGTTCCGTTTTTGCCATTTTGGCTACGGAACCCTAAAAACAGTGATCATTAAATTGATGACTTCAGCAATTAATTTAAACTTTCATAAATATCACTCATATTTAATTTTCAAAATAATATTAACTGTAAGTTTATGCAATTAAGACCAGTTTGTCATTAAATTTCAGTAATTAAAATAATTTACAAGCACTAATAATGTTGAGGGAGATTTTCTACTGTTTCAGTGTATTCTCTGTGGCACTACTTTTCTGTTTCATTACAAATTATTGCTTATTTGATAACAAACTACTCTATTGTATGTGTATTCAATTGATCCAAGTAGCCAAGTAGCTCAAATATATCTGAACATCAACAGCATACAAATTTATACATCTTCTTCTTCTTCTTCAAGTACCATCTCCATCTAGGAGATTGACGACCATATGTCCTTATGTCCCTCTATCTTCCGTCATGCGAATCAAACTGTGCAAGCTCTCTACTTCCAACCAGTCTCTTATATTCCTAGTAGTCCATGAAGTCCGTCTTCTACCACGCCCACGCTTCCCCTCAATTTTTCCGTCAATTATTAATTGCAGTAGGTTATATATTTTATTTCTATATATGTGTCCAAAGTATGCTGCTTTTGTTTTCTTTGTTGTTGATACGACTTGTAGGTTTTTTCACATGATTTTTAAAACTCTGACGTTAGTTACCCTAAATCCACATTTAGAAAGCTCTTAGTTTGTCGATCATCAGGTGAGAATATATTTGTGCCATGAAACAGTTGCTTTGATAAAGCACTTGGCAGAAGTATATTACCTCCAGATAACAAATTGATACTTTTGCAACCTGAGACTTCTGTCAGAGACCACTATCTCTAAACAACAGGCGCAAATGAAAAAAGTTTCTAAAGCAGGGTATTTCATTTTGTCTGGCAAGATCAAAGAATAGTCAGGGAGACCACTGACAAGATGGTCAGATGACATCTGCCGATTGGCAACAAAGCAGTTGATGCGACTAGCATAGGATTGAGGAAAGTGGCATAATAAAGAAGAGGCCTATACCCAGCAGTGGGTGGATACAGGCTGAATAGACAGATAGGGTTAAGATATAGGTCTTTGCCTCTCTGATGAATCTGAGAATAGCCTGCCGAGTCAAATAGTAACTTTTCAATATATCTGAAATTATGGTAGCAATAAAATAAAATTATATGATAAATGCTTAAATTATATTCCATGTTTCACCATTTTGAGCTTCTTTTAAACATTACACTATTGGTTTTCATGGAGGCCCTCATAAATATAGAAGCAATTAAGGCATTTCAAAATAGCTCCTAGGTGTTTATAAATAAACAGGCAATTATATGTCAATAGTAATTTTTGGGTGTATCATTGCCTATATTGCTCTGATATTATGGAGTAAGTATAAATACAAATAATAAACAGCATATGTATAGGTATAAGTCTTTTTTTTTTTTATACCACGTCGGTGGCAAACAAGCAAACGGCCCGCCTGATGGAAAGCAGTCACCGTAGCCTATGGGCGCCTGCAACCTCAGGGTGTCACATGCGCGTTGCCGACCCAATAAAAATAACGTTGGCACAACAAAGTGGCTCCACTCCACCTGATCGTAAGTGAAAAGTAGAGCCCAAATCGCGGCGGCAACGAACAGGAGACAATCAGTAACCTGTTAGTTGCCACCGCCTTGCTGGCCCGCTAGATAATAAGTCAATAAAATAATAAAAAATATATCTTTTATCTCATGAAACCGAGTCGCATTCTCGGTAATTTGGTTTTATTAACGTCTCACGCTCTACTTATTAAGTAGGTCTACTTTTCTTTAGTAAATACTTTTATATGACTTTTGTATCTAAAATAAACCAGTAAATATATAGACAACCGTCTTATGTCGGTATTCTAACGGTAATATTAAGAAATAAGCCGGAATTTACGTCGAAACATGACTTACCTTTCAATGTTCTGTTGTACGCTATGCGATCGCTCAAATACGTATTAACAGCGAATTTCTTCTCCGTTTCCTCTCCTAAGACCTTGTCATCGCCTGTCAGGTACGCAGGCCTCCCTCCTTCACCCAAACCGGGTATTATTCTTGCTTCATCTTCTAGAATTTGCCTCTCAAAAACCTCTTCTTCAGAGTCGAGTCCAGCAGCTCGTATTGAACGCTTCCCACCGCGCCAATACTCGAATAAACTCAAAGTAACTATAACTATCACGAATAGAAAACATAGTTTCACTAAAAAATACAATTTTCTTAACGGTAATTTCAACATTTTAATTCAAAACAAACTTTCCGTGACCGCCGATAGCGGCCGACCGTCCGATTTTGACGTTGACGTTTCGCTAGCCATGTTTTGTTTATGCTATGATTTTTTAAACAGGAAACGGGTTTGTAAACATGCCGTTCAGCCTAATCCTATTCTTGCATTTTTTTCGGTGTAAAGCGGAAACGTGAACAAATCATATTTTTCGTTAATTTCCTTTTATTGATTATTCCTTTATTTAAAGAATCAATAAAGAACCATTAAGCTTTTTTTACAAGAATACATTGCGAATTGCGATACATGTGGGAAACAAATTAAGTTTGAAACGAATGACGAAAAATCAACGAAAAATACACGACCAAACACAAAACAGAAAAAACATTTTACATATTTTTGTTCTGTGCGACCAAAGAGGACGACACGACTTCGGAGGGCTATCTGTACGGTAATATATTTTTCCTAACTAGTGCGGAAAAGTAAACTTTGCGCACGCTTAGCGTGCGTAAATTTCTCTTTTTAAGGCTCTTGTTATGAAAAAAGTCGTTCGATACACGTGAAAAACTTATTTTTAACTCGGGTGATTGTCGCCCTCGTTTCGATCGGGCTCCAACTTTCGCCCTCGTCAAAAAAAAAATTTGCACATGCATTGAAATGTATTATTGGTGCGATGCGTTACTGTACACGTGCGAAAAGGAAATTCGTAACTCGTGTCAATTTGAAACCCTCCCAATTCTCATATTTTAAAGACAAACGGGGTCTTAATCGCGTCAACTTACGTTTAATTCATGTTTAATTATTTCCGGTATGGCTAATCCTTTATATGATACAGATTTTCAAATGAATGATTATTACTATAGGTACCTACTAAGTCTGTACAAAATTTTTAACGGACTTCAAAAAAAGGGGAGTTCTCAATTGGTCAGTTTTTAGGGTTCCGTAACCAAAATGTCAAAAAAGAACCTTTATAGTTTCGCCATGTCCGTCTGTCCGCAGCATAGCTCAGTGGCCGTTAATATTATTGTACAGGTATACATATTATTAATCATGCCAACAAAGTTGTACCGTAAACTGGGGTTACATTGATCAATTTTAAAGTTTAAACTTCAATATCTTCTAAAATTAAGCGTAAAAAAATCCAAAAATAAAATAGTAACATCAACTTTTTGTTATCTTTCTCGGTAAAAAAATTTTAAACGATACTTTAAAAATGTATGAAGATAGAAAAATAAAACGTTGTGATCAAAGTTAAACTGACATTGTGGTTACTTTGATACCTTATGTTTTTTTTAGGGTACTTGAATGTAAACCCTTACAGGAGTAATTTCTCCTAAGAAAATAAATAAATCCGTTCGCAGTATCAAAAGTTACAAAAATTTACGTCGCTTTGGGGTTATTTTGATCAAATATTTGTGATCAAAGTAACCCCGATGTATTATAAATAAAACTTCAGTATTCAACTTTATTAAAAACAAAAATCAAATATTGAAGAGAGAACAATCTCCTTATAAAATAAATAGTCAAATGGATAGACATACCATAACCAACTATACGTAACATTCTGATCAATGTGACCCCATGTAGGTGATCAAAGACACCCCATTGAATAAAAACAATTGTTATAAGTACTTAGTTTGAATTGAAGACCCCGAAAACGTTATATTTGTATACCTAAACACACTTGTGACAAGTTAATTGTGATTAAGAACCGTTTACCTCACTACCCTGCAAAAACGCAAGTAATTATAATTGGCAGCCCTAAGACCATAGCTAAAGTGAACTTTGAAAGTCTACCACCTATCACTTTCGATGGAGTCCGAATCCCGTTCTCAAACCAAGTAAAGAACCTGGGAGTAATCCTGGATCGTACACTTTCTTGGATTCCGCAAGTTAACGAGGTGAGCCGTAAGATTTTTGCTGCGGTGGGATCTTTGAGGCGTCTCCGAAATTTTTTACCACTTGCCACTAAGGTTGCGCTGGCCCAATCTCTTCTTCTGCCTATTTTAGATTATGCTGACGTCTCCTACTTAGATCTTTCTGAAGAGCAGTTAAATAAGCTTGAACGGCTTCAAAACGTTTGCATACGTTTTATTTTTGGGCTGCGTAAATATGATCATATCTCTAGTTTCCGTTTGTAGCTCAAGTGGCTGCCGATACGTTTTCGTCGGGTTTCCCACATTCTCTCACTTCTATATGGCACGTCGTTTATCCCTAATACCCCTGGCTATCTTAAGGAGCGTTTTTCTTTTCTTTCTTCCGTCCGATGCGCTGAAAATCTTTTGCTTGTTACCCCTCGATCTTCTACAAAAATTTACAACAAATCCTTCAGTTTTCAGTCTGTTAGGTTGTGGAATGCTTTGCCCATTAATATAAGACGTGCCCAATCCTTACCCGGTTTTAAGAAGCTTTTAAAAGAACTTTATTTATCCCTTCCTTAGTATAAATTTCTTTGCCCAGCTGACTTAACTCCTCTTTTTATTCCCAGCTACTCCAGCTAGTCATTATACTCCTTATCTTTTTTATTTTTTATTATTATTATTATTTATAGAATTATGTATGTATTTGTATATGTAGTGTATGTTTTTTTTCTGTATATTTGTAGTTTATGTAATTTATTTGGTAGGTTATGTTATTGCTATTTTTTTTTGCACTGCCCTATAGTCATATACTTTCGCCATAATCCGCTATCTTAAGGTTGTCTGGAAGAGATCGCTCTTTAGCGATAAGTCCGCCTGTTGTCACCTACTTGCATCTACTGTTTATCTGTGTTTCTGTTTAAGTTTTCGTTGTAGTGCACAATAAAGCATATTTATTATTATTATATTCATCGGTTCTTTAAAAATCTCAATGTAACCAGTACATTGGCGTAATGAAGTGCACGGGCCGAGGCCAAGTGCATTTCATGAGTTTTTTTTTTTTTATATAAATAATCATTATCATCAACTAGATATTTGGGTAATTGATATAGGTGTTTGAACTTGTGAGCTGGGTAATTGTATGTCGTTCTGCAAAAAATTACGAACGATTCGGCACGTGTTTAAAATTACGACTTTTTGCATGAGTACATACGTAGATTTTGGCAGAGCTAGTGATTTTAAAGAGGTATGCAATTGCTGTGGGATTATACCCGTAGTAGACAGAACAATTGGTACTATGGTTACGTGATTCAGCTTCCATATTCTGGTTATTTCTTCCTTTAAATCTGTGTATTTGGACAGTTTCTCTGCTATTGTGTTTTGGATATTGTGGGTGTTTGGGATTGCTATGTCTATCAAGAGGGCTGTTTTGTTCGTTTTGTCTATTACGGTGATATCCGGTCTATTATAGTGTATGGTTCGATCAGTTAATATGGCGCGGTCGAAATACATTTTGTGTGTTTGGTTTTCAAGGACGGTTACGGGCTTATACTTGTAGTAGGCAGTGGGTGGAGGAGGGACCAGGTGGTACTTAATTGCGAGTTTTTGATGTATTATATTTGCAACCTGATCATGCCTGTGTTTATAGTCGGTTTGGACAATTGCTCTGCACGCTCCGGTTATATGTTGTATCGTTTCGCTCGAACTATTACATTTCCTACATAGATCTACGACTCTATTTTTCATGATATGCTTCTGATAGTTACGCGTCTCTATAACCTGGTCTTGAATAGCTAAGATGAAGCCTTCAGTCTCCGGGAAGAGTTCGCCATGATTCAGCCATGCGTTCGACGCCAC
Organism: Thaumatotibia leucotreta; assembly: GCA_025490895.1. NCBI lineage: Eukaryota > Metazoa > Arthropoda > Insecta > Lepidoptera > Tortricidae > Thaumatotibia > Thaumatotibia leucotreta. The sequence goes on from JALPQI010002276.1 coordinate 48,108, forward strand.
TTTGTCGACATTTGGTTGGCTTAAATCATGGCGGTGTCTCCCGTGCAGTGACTTCGCGCTCCACTCAGCTATTTTAGTCTTGTGGTCTGTAAGAGCTTCGGATTTTTGAGGGCTGACATCGTTTAGATTTAAGGGTGTAAATTGACGGTCGGTTTGTGATATGGCTTTGTGGATGAGAGAGGTATTACTTTTTTGGTTGAAATACTTTCTTAAGGTTGTTATTTGCTTGCTATGAAGGTTTATCACATCTATGATCCCTCTGCCACCTTCCTTCCTGGGCAGTGTCATTCTCTGGAAACATGATCTAGGATGGTGTTTCCTGAATGTCGTCATAGTTGTGTTTATTAAGCGCTGCAAGGATTTAAGATCTGATTTACTCCATTTAATTATGCCAAAAGAATAAGTTAGGATAGTTGTGTTTATTAAGCGCTGCAAGGATTTAAGATCTGATTTACTCCATTTAATTATGCCAAAAGAATAAGTTAGTATAGGTACTGTTATTATTACCCTTATTGTTAGTTTAGAAGTTATTTTATACACGAAAAATAGCAAAAACTATACGTAAATATAAACACGTGATACGCTATTTTAACGACCGTACTCATTTAAAATGTCTAAACAATTAATAAGGATAACTATTGTTCTTGCCAGACTTAAAAAAAATATGCAGATGCGTTTGGTAACGGAAGATATTCGCGATTAAAAAATAAAAGAAGTTTTTATCAATGTAACCCCAAAGTTCAAAGTAACCCCAGTTTACGGTACAATAAAAACTAAAATACAATTTTTTGGGTGCCTTCCCAATTGGTGAAGTGGGAATGATTTTTTTTTTATTTGCTGTAATCCTATAGTGTGAGGTATCATTGAATAGGTCTCTTAAAATGAATTAAGGGTCTAAAAGATTTTTTTTTCTAAAGTCAATTTAAAGATTTTCGGAGATAATCGCTACGGAAAAAAAAATTGTGTCCCCCCCCCCCTCTAACTTTTGACCCGTAGGCCCAAAAAATATGAAAAAAGTCATGAATAGTGGGTTTATAGAATAATTTAAAATAAAACTATTACGAACATACCTAATCGACCCAGCCGTTTTTGAATAACTACGGAACCCTACACTGAGCATGGTCCGACATGCTCTTGGTCGATTTTTATTTTTATATATGTTATAGTTCGAGAAATATAAATTGAATGTTTATTCTTTCTATAAGGTAGGTAGAAATTTACCAATTTATATTTCACGAACTATACTCGATGTTTCTGAGAATCTTGAACCAAATGTCACTTTTTTTAATCGATTTGGTATTACCCCTAGGTGGTCCCGTTGGCATTAAGTCTGGGTCTGATGATGGGACCTTGAAGAGATCGGTTGAAGTCGGTTTTCAATCTTTTTAATTTGCTGATTATTTAAGATTTATTTCAATAAAACACAGAATAGGAAACAAATGTGTATTATAAGTACAAAATACATCAGATACACGATATAATTATAGGAATGTTGATAAAATATTGCATTCAAGTACACACAATAAAAGACTTTCATACTATAGTCAACATAAGATACGAAAACTGACACCTTTAAGCGGCGATTACACTTGGTCGTCACCGCATGCGAATAGTTTAAGTTCAATAATAAACTAAATTGCACTTATTCAATATTCCTCATATTCATAAAAGTCTCCTAACTTAGCAAGCCGAATAGTATAGTTAATAAATAAATAATAAATATCTTGGGACATCTTACACAAATCGAGCTAGTCCCACGGTAAGCTCAATTAAGGCTTGAGATGTGGGTACCAGACGATATATATAATAGATAGATAAATAACTAGATACTTAAATACATAGACAGCCATGACCAAGGAACAAATATTTGTGATAAATAAATATGATAGTTTGTCCCTATCCGTCTTATAAAAATATTGATAAGACTGAAAGGGACAAAACAATACTCGTCGATTTGGCTTGCTACGCTAGGAGACATTTATGAATAACATCTTGTATTTTTTTACAATCGCTTAATAATACACTCGAATAAATCATTTAAATACTGAATTTAATTTCATAATATAAACTAAACGACGCCACTATTTTGAAAGTATTTAGACTATTTAAATATCTCGAAGAATAAATAAATTCATATAAACCAACTATCTATTTCCTTATGAACATGATTTTTTTCGACGCCAGGTCAAATACAAAATCTGTCACTTACACGCCACGTTACTAAGTGTCAAAACTGAATTTGAACTTTACGCACATGTCTGTAGGTCTATATTTTATTTTGACCGTGACGTATATATAGGTCTTTCACGTTGAAGCGACGGGGCCGATATATCAGTCATTGGCATCCAAAACATTAACCCTTTGATGTTGGTCAGAATCGGAGAAGCCTATCTACTAATTAGTAGGTGTGCCACATCGACTCTGCCCACGTGGTTTTTGTAAATGGAAGGTGGCTAACATTAAATGACAAGCAGTAATAGTTTTAGTTTGGTTCACTTCTCGCCGCTTGCTTGAAGAGGGCATCCAAAGCGCTCAGTTGAGCTTTGCTGAGTCTAGCGCCTTTCATGTCCAGCACCTAAAGAAAACATTAGAAATGAGTAGCATTTTAGGTAGCCTATTTGAAGACAAGTGCCGAATTTGAACCAACAATTCCAGTATTTGCGACAACCGCAAAGTATAGGCAGAAGTCAAGGGTTTTTTCATAATTGTAGAAGTGTTTAGTTTTCGAAAAGACAGTATGGTATATGACACGTCCGGCATAGTAGTTTTTATTTGCACAATTACTTATATTTAACATACCTAAAAACTTGCATTATTTCATAATTAAGTAATTTTAGAACACAATATTGATCTTATCACCAACTCAAAACCTTAAATCTTCAGATCATTTACATTTTCAATTAAAATTATTAATATTTATTAGAATTAATTAACTTAAAAATTAATTTACGAAGGTGTTTCAAAACATGTAACAACACGTGCTCTTGAAAGTAAATCATTTTTATTTACATTTTTTGTTTTCTACCGGCGCACGGTGTAACGAATTGCCTCCTATGAAATAAAAAATACAAATAGGTACCTTATGTAAGTCCTGTATTGTAGCATCTTGCAGCAACTGCACAAATTGTGCAACGAAGGCCTCCCCTCCGCCCGCGCCCTCTAGCGGGGCCATCACCAGCTTCAGTATCATTTCAGCTTTGGTCATCAGCTTGATCACCACTTTCGTGTATGTGGCGGGCGCTGGCCGTTTCACTTCGGACCCTGAAGATAAACCCCCTTATTCATAAACATCTGCTAACTTAACAAGCCGCTAATAATTCGTTGTCCCTTTTGCTCTTATGGACACATTGTTCAGACTAAAAGGGACAAACGATTATTAGCGGCTTGTTAAGTTAGCTTAGCAGACGTTTATGAATAAGGGGGTTACTATGTATATATGTAAATTTTTTATTGTGCACAAAACATAGGCAAAAAAACACATATTTATAACTATCTGGTTAGTTATGATATAAGTGTTGAAAGTGGCCTGGCTGCACGAGTATGGGTGATCTTAAATTTTTAGTAGATAAGAGTTTAAAAAAGCCTACATTTCAACACGAATAATACAATATTTTTAAGATGCATTGCATTATGCGAGGAATAAAAGACAATCACGGCAGTACCAACCAGGTCTTGTAGAAAAGTACAATGGAAATTCAAAGCGTGCGCAGAAAATAATCACTTTCTGTGCATAAGTTTACCCTTAAAAAGAGCATTTTCTAAGAATATGCATTGTAAAATACATTTTCTAACACACCAGACTCATTATCAATGATACTCGTAATTTTTAAAATTATACGAAATAGAAAGCCCTAGCAATTCGTATATATACGCTAGACCGTAAGTATTTTAGCTTTTGGTCCAAACCCGATATGATGCGGTAGGACAAGACGAACTTACATTCTAAGGGATATTCATTGTCTAACGTACCTATAGATGGCAGATCTAACAAAGCTGTCTTCAGCATATGCGTGTCCAATAATAGCTGTTCCGCTCCAGCCGTGGATATCGGCTTGCATTTGTAAATATTTTGTATAAACTTCGGTATAAAGGAATTTGCGAATCTGTGAACAAAATGCAAAAATAGATATCAGTTGGATTAATACTTAGTACAGTCAAGAGCAAAAGCAAGTGACCACCTTGCGTCTTATCACACTGGAATAAGGTCTATAATCGAACAAGGATGATCACTTACTTTTCGCTCTTGACTGTACTTATGGAGACAGTAGTAGGTAGACACGGGTTCTGCCCCACTATTTATTTAACAGAATACATAACATCCGTCTCAGTTGACGGCCTCTTTAGCTCAGTCGGTCGTAAACCTGCCTGCGAAGCTGGATGTCCCTGCTTCGAATCCCGGTGAGGGCAGAGGTAGACATATTTTGACTATAATGTATGAATGTTCATGGAACTCACATTTTTAAATTGATTTTGAGCTTTGAGCGTTGTCGCTACAAAGCTTATTCAGAAACGCGAGATTATCCTTCAATGAAGGCCCGGTATTTTTAAAGTGCATTATACTTAGCGTCACATAAGTGATCTGGCCGCCTACTACGATCCACGAACGAAGTGTCGCCTCTCTATCGCAATTGTGAATTCAAACGTAAGTGTGACAGGGAGGAGACACGTCCATGATTTACGGTAAGCCTTTACTATGGTCTGTGGCTAAAACATGAAACTTATAACACAATACTAACCTTATACAGAAGTGTGTGAAGTACTTCCTAGAGGATGCGAGATTATCCCTCAAAGCAGGTACGGTGTTCTTGAAGTGCATTATGATTTGAGTCACATACGTACTCTGGTCACCCACTGTCTGTACGTGGAGCCATGGCGCTCGTGCCATGGTCTGAAAATAAAATAAACTGGTATTTCCATGTGTCAAAAAGGTTTAAAATTAATGATAATCAAAAGAGAATCACCCTCACTTTCATAACATTGACAATCTCATTTCGGAATTGACAGATATAAATCAAATACACTGAAGTACCTATAGAGAAATTATAGAGACTGTGGAATTGCATATGTAGTTATTGTAAGATTAGTTGCTTTCAACTTCGCAGACATTTTACTCGTAAGTTTAAATTTTCTCGCCTTTTGTACAGTTAAGATTGCCTCCGGATAATTCATCTATTAGCCTATTCATCCTTAGTTGTTTTATTTAGAAATTAACTTTCGAATCTACAAATACACTGTTTTGCTTTAAAACTGTCATGTATAATACCAGGACTGGAATACGTCTTTTATGTAAAAGTATTTTTTTATTTTTAATCGGGGAAATAGCAGTTAGCGTGCAATATTAGGGTAGAAAGTTATTTACTAGATAAGAAAACTTACACAACTAAGGACAAATTGGCCATAATTATGTTCTCACAACGTAACGTTGGCATCCTAATGCTAGATAGACTAACATTTTTAAGTTTTTTAAACACACAGAAAACCTGGACTTCGGGGCGTAACCTCTTACAGGCTTTCCTGAGTTATTTAACCTCGTAAGGCCCAATGTACATTACAATGTACACTGCACTTCAATGAAATTTCAACCCTTGCCTAAACTTAATAAAGTCTCATCTCATTTGTTTGATTGATTTTACAAACAAACGACATTCACCACTATCCTAACAAAGTAATGTTCAAAATAAGATTTAAAGAAAATGGTATGGTGGGCCTTACGAGGTTAAGACTGAACACTAACCTTACAATGCATCTGCAAATATAATCAGAATTGTGAGATAAATGGAATTTCAACATAGTACAGATAAAAAGCTGTATTACCTGTAGCGCGGGTTCACAGGCAGCTTCCAATTCGCCGACTAGTGCAGCAATGCAATCTCCAATAAGAGCGTGGAACAACTCTTGCTCTGGAGTCAGATCAATACGCTCTGCCAGGCGCGGGACCACCTGACAGGAATACACATTTTTTATAAACAGGGTATAACACTCGTGGACTCAGTTACTCTAAGATTAGCTGGAGGAAGAGATCCCTTGTGATTTCGCCTTTGTAACAGTATTTGTATAAGTATGTCCAAGTTTAATGTACAGTAATGTGCTTACTATTACTATAACAAGAATAAAGGTGAATGGAATGGTTTCTAATATTTTCACTGCAAGTCTTGTCAAACGACGGAATGAGGGTTTTCTCGAAAACGTATGCCACTAGTTGGCACCACTTAGACGTAAGGTCCCGCTAAGAAACGCAATTATCTAGCTCCAAAGAAAAACAAACTAGAAGATATTTTTATTTTTTCATATAATTTTATTAACTCATACAAAACATTTAAACGCGAAACTAAAGGCGCTCTGTGAATTTAGACAGGTTTCTGGACCTGACGCCTCAGTGCTGCCGCCCCGGTGAACGTCACTTCAGAAAACCCTCATTACGAACAGAAAACCCTCATTACGAACAATTGTGGTTCCTTAAAGTTAGTTCGTTGGATGCGGGGGGCGCAGGACCGGTCATTGTGACAGTCTTTGGGGCAGGCCTATGTTCAGCAGTGGACGTCTTTCGGCTGATATGATGATGATGATGATGATGATGAAAATAAGTGCATTCCCGCTGCCAATGGGATTGGGAGGCTTTGTTTAGTTTGTTTAGAGGATTCGTTTAGAAACAAGTTCAAATTTCAGAAGTAGTATTTTTAAGTAGTTATAGTAGCTAGGTACGTTTTTTAAACTTTATTGCACAAAAGAAAATCTTAACGTACAAAAGGCGAACTTAATGCTTTATTTTCAAAAAAATAGACCTTGCAACTTCCAAAACCTCCCAGGGGACCTATTTTGAGTTCCAAAGCCTGCCTGTGAGGATTAGGGACTCAGAATAAAAATAAGTACATTCCCCAGGAATGTACTTATTTTTTCCCCACTTTGTATATCAAGTTTTGCTGTGAAAATTACCTTTTCCTTTAACTTTTGTTGCAGATGCACTGTTGTTTCGAGGCAGTATTCCGCCGTGGTGATGACGGACGTCACTCGAGAGATTTCCGCTGCACTGTAACGGGTACTAAAACCAAATATTCCTTATAAGTGTTATATTTTTCGACTTGTACGGTCGGCTCTAATAATATGTATACGATTTTGATCCTTATGCCTTTGACATACGTTCCGAAATGTATACATATTATTAGACGTGACTGTATTAGGGTCCGAGAGCAGTTTTCAGATCTCGAGCAGGTACGCGATTATACAATACAATCTGCCAAATTATTTGGTTGGAAAGGAGATGGAAAACCCTAGATCTTTTGAATACATGGATGGTATAGCAGTCCATTACTATGGTATCTTTTAAATCATCAAACTTTTAAATCGTGTGTAAGTTTTTTATTATTAGTTTTTCATTCTCTACACACCTGGCAGGCTGGTTGGTAGCGAGCGTGTGTAAGTTGGCGACCAGAGCGTTGTGGGCTGTGGGCGCGGCAGAGCGGCGCTACGCACGGAGTGAGCGTATTCTCTACACACCTGGCAGGCTGGTTGGTAGCGAGCGTGTGTAAGTTGGCGACCAGCGTGAGCGTTGTCTGTGGGCGCGGTAGAGCGGCGCGGAGTACGGAGTGAGCGTATTCTCTACACACCTGGCAGGCTGGTTGGTAGCGAGCGTGTGTAAGTTGGCGTATTCTCTACACACCTGGCAGGCTGGTTGGTCGCGAGCGTGTGTAAGTTGGCGTATTCTCTACACACCTGGCAGGCTGGTTGGTAGCGAGCGTGTGTAAGTTGGCGACCAGCGTGTTGTGGGCTGTGGGCGGCAGAGCGGCGCGGAGTACGGAGTGAGCGTATTCTCTACACACCTGGCAGGCTGGTTGGTAGCGAGCGTGTGTAAGTTGGCGACCAGCGCGTTGTGGGCTGTGCGCGGCAGAGCGGCGCGGAGTACGGAGTGAGCGTATTCTCTACACACCTGGCAGGCTGGTTGGTAGCGAGCGTGTGTCAGTTGGCGACCAGAGCGTTGTGGGCTGTGCGCGGCAGAGCGGCGCGGAGTACGGAGTGAGCGTATTCTCTACACACCTGGCAGGCTGGTTGGTAGCGAGCGTGTGTAAGTTGGTGACCAGAGCGTTGTGGGCTGTGCGCGGCAGAGCGGCGCGGAGTACGGAGTGAGCGTATTCTCTACACACCTGGCAGGCTGGTTGGTAGCGAGCGTGTGTAAGTTGGCGTATTCTCTACACACCTGGCAGGCTGGTTGGTAGCGAGCGTGTGTAAGTTGGCGTATTCTCTACACACCTGGCAGGCTGGTTGGTCGCGAGCGTGTGTAAGTTGGCGTATTCTCTACACACCTGGCAGGCTGGTTGGTAGCGAGCGTGTGTAAGTTGGCGTATTCTCTACACACCTGGCAGGCTGGTTGGTAGCGAGCGTGTGTAAGTTGGCGTATTCTCTACACACCTGGCAGGCTGGTTGGTCGCGAGCGTGTGTAAGTTGGCGTATTCTCTACACACCTGGCAGGCTGGTTGGTAGCGAGCGTGTGTAAGTTGGCGTATTCTCTACACACCTGGCAGGCTGGTTGGTCGCGAGCGTGTGTAAGTTGGCGTATTCTCTACACACCTGGCAGGCTGGTTGGTCGCGAGCGTGTGTAAGTTGGCGTATTCTCTACACACCTGGCAGGCTGGTTGGTCGCGAGCGTGTGTAAGTTGGCGTATTCTCTACACACCTGGCAGGCTGGTTGGTCGCGAGCGTGTGTAAGTTGGCGTATTCTCTACACACCTGGCAGGCTGGTTGGTCGCGAGCGTGTGTAAGTTGGCGTATTCTCTACACACCTGGCAGGCTGGTTGGTAGCGAGCGTGTGTAAGTTGGCGTATTCTCTACACACCTGGCAGGCTGGTTGGTAGCGAGCGTGTGTAAGTTGGCGTATTCTCTACACACCTGGCAGGCTGGTTGGTAGCGAGCGTGTGTAAGTTGGCGACCAGCGTGAGCGTTGTGGGCTGTGCGCGGCAGAGCGGCGCGGAGTACGGAGTGAGCGTATTCTCTACACACCTGGCAGGCTGGTTGGTAGCGAGCGTGTGTAAGTTGGCGTATTCTCTACACACCTGGCAGGCTGGTTGGTAGCGAGCGTGTGTCAGTTGGCGACCAGAGCGTTGTGGGCTGTGCGCGGCAGAGCGGCGCGGAGTACGGAGTGAGCGTATTCTCTACACACCTGGCAGGCTGGTTGGTAGCGAGCGTGTGTAAGTTGGCGACCAGAGCGTTGTGGGCTGTGCGCGGCAGAGCGGCGCTACGCACGGAGTGACCGTATTCTCTACACACCTGGCAGGCTGGTTGGTAGCGAGCGTGTGTAAGTTGGCGACCAGAGCGTTGTGGGCTGTGCGTGGCAGAGCGGCGCGGAGTACGGAGTGAGCGTATTCTCTACACACCTGGCAGGCTGGTTGGTAGCGAGCGTGTGTAAGTTGGCGACCAGAGCGTTGTGGGCTGTGTGCGCGGCAGAGCGGCGCGGAGTACAGAGTGACCGTATTCTCTACACACCTGGCAGGCTGGTTGGTAGCGAGCGTGTGTAAGTTGGCGACCAGAGCGTTGTGGGCTCTGTGCGCGGCAGAGCGGCGCGGAGTACGGAGTGAGCGTATTCTCTACACACCTGGCAGGCTGGTTGGTAGCGAGCGTGTGTAAGTTGGCGACCAGAGCGTTGTGGGCTGTGCGCGGCAGAGCGGCGCGGAGTACGGAGTGAGCGTATTCTCTACACACCTGGCAGGCTGGTTGGTAGCGAGCGTGTGTAAGTTGGTGACCAGAGCGTTGTGGGTTGTGCGCGGCAGAGCGGCGCTACGCACGGAGTGAGAGTATTCTCTACACACCTGGCAGGCTGGTTGGTAGCGAGCGTGTGTAAGTTGGCGACCAGCGTGAGCGTTGTGGGCTGTGCGCGCGGCAGTGCAGCGCGGAGTACGGAGTGAGCGTATTCGCGGAGATACTTTTGGAATACTCCCGCCAATTCTGTATACAAACACAAGATTATGATGAGTCGACATAAACCGCGAAAGCTGAGCACGTGGGTTCGATTCCTACCTTGAACTTCGTCGTTTTTTCTTTGGTATATGACATCCAATATTTATAATTGAGACAAATCATATTGAAGTAGGCATAGAATTAACTTTTGAATTGTCATATACAATAGTAAGTTTATACTATGATTTCAAAAGAATTTTAAATGGAAATGGATTTATCTTTTATCTATAAGTAAATATAATTGAACGAACAGGAATACTTATGAATTATTGGTCTTGCACAGGCATATTCAAACATAAAAATTGGTAAAAAATATGAATATTCGTATGCCTAGTACCTTCACCCCGGTATTACCGTCCCTTATCACTTCCACAGACCAAAATTAACTATCGTAAAAATTCTTATTTTATCCGAGCTGCGAGGTCGCTGAATGAATTGTGCCCATGCAATAATCATCTAGATTTACATTTATTGAATTCCGCTATCATAAAAATACTATAGCATCCAGTTTCTTTGCTCCCTCACCCGCAGAAGATGAATAAGTATTTGCCTATACGTAACCATTGTTGTTCCTTTTGTTTCATTTTCCTACATTGTGTCTCTGCATGCCTGTTTTTTCTTATATCTAGCATTGGTATAATTCTGTATCTTGAATTCTTGTATCCTATATGCGAAAACCTGTAACTGGCTTTGCTGTTACATATTGAACAAAACGTGTATTTGTTACTGTTAGCTGTTGGTTTTCTAAATAAATAAAATAAAATAAAAATATATTTTTTTTGCCAAGATAAATTTAATAAAATCACAATGCGTTTGGAACGCACCCGTCTTTAATGTAAGTTTGGAACGCACCTCGACGTCATTGTCAAGTTGTCAGGTAGGAACAATTTGTATGGGAAAAAGAATCACTGTTTTCTAATTATCATCACAATATTTACGTGTTTTTACACTGCCTAAACCTTCTGCGGTCTAATACAAACATTTCAATACCAAAATTACGTAAATCGGTCCAGCCGTTCTCGAGTTTATAGGTAACTAACAAACACATTTCATTTTTATACAGCGTGTTTTTCTTCATATGCTATAACTTTAAGGGAAGTTTATTTAGGTCAAATATAATTAATTTCTCTAAGAAACTAGTGTTTTAACTCTTATCGTTATTGAGTTATTAATAAAATAAGTTTAATCACTGAACATGTGTATTGCAACCTTTATTACATTCTAATGTTATTTATTTTGACAAGTGCCGTCAGTCACCTGAGATTAACTTTTATTTTATTCTTAAGGTTCTCTCACACTTACCATTTCATTTATTATGTATGAAAACAAAAAAAAAAAATTTTTTACGAATTTTTCAAAAGCCGATATACCAGACAACTTCTGACACCTTCTACCAGACGACATTAACCTTCTGCCACTGACGTGGTCACGTGACGTGAAATTATTGAATTTTGTTATCAACATCGTAAAATACGTGTTGCAAAATACGGGTGTCTGACAGACGTAACGTCAGTCGCAGAGGGTTAATGGCCCAAATAACCTGTTTAATTTATCGCAAATCGAAACGAACACCTTGTAGATGATGTGTTACCCAGCATAGGCTCGCCGGTAGTGAGATGCGCGCACTGCACGAGGCACTTCTTGTAGAACAGGAACAGGTCCGCGCAGGACGACAGCCCCCCCGGGGGTCGCTGGGGCCTTTGCGTCCTAAATGATGTGTTACCCAGCATAGGCTCGCCGGTAGTGAGATGCGCGCACTGCACGAGGCACTTCTTGTAGAACAGGAACAGGTCCGCGCAGGACGACAGCCCCCCCCGGGGGTCGCTGGGGCCTTTGCGTCCTAAATGATGTGTTACCCAGCATAGGCTCGCCGGTAGTGAGATGCGCGCACTGCACGAGGCACTTCTTGTAGAACAGGAACAGGTCCGCGCAGGACGACAGCCCCCCCCGGGGGTCGCTGGGGCCTTTGCGTCCTAAATGATGTGTTACCCAGCATAGGCTCGCCGGTAGTGAGATGCGCGCACTGCACGAGGCACTTCTTGTAGAACAGGAACAGGTCCGCGCAGGACGACAGCCCCCCCCGGGGGTCGCTGGGGCCTTTGCGTCCTAAATGATGTGTTACCCAGCATAGGCTCGCCGGTAGTGAGATGCGCGCACTGCACGAGGCACTTCTTGTAGAACAGGAACAGGTCCGCGCAGGACGACAGCCCCCCCCGGGGGTCGCTGGGGCCTTTGCGTCCTAAATGATGTGTTACCCAGCATAGGCTCGCCGGTAGTGAGATGCGCGCACTGCACGAGGCACTTCTTGTAGAACAGGAACAGGTCCGCGCAGGACGACAGCCCCCCCCGGGGGTCGCTGGGGCCTTTGCGTCCTAAATGATGTGTTACCCAGCATAGGCTCGCCGGTAGTGAGATGCGCGCACTGCACGAGGCACTTCTTGTAGAACAGGAACAGGTCCGCGCAGGACGACAGCCCCCCCCGGGGGTCGCTGGGGCCTTTGCGTCCTAAATGATGTGTTACCCAGCATAGGCTCGCCGGTAGTGAGATGCGCGCACTGCACGAGGCACTTCTTGTAGAACAGGAACAGGTCCGCGCAGGACGACAGCCCCCCCCGGGGGTCGCTGGGGCCTTTGCGTCCTAAATGATGTGTTACCCAGCATAGGCTCGCCGGTAGTGAGATGCGCGCACTGCACGAGACACTTCTTGTAGAACAGGAACAGGTCCGCGCAGGACGACAGCCCCCCCCGGGGGTCGCTGGGGCCTTTGCGTCCTAAATGATGTGTTACCCAGCATAGGCTCGCCGGTAGTGAGATGCGCGCACTGCACGAGGCACTTCTTGTAGAACAGGAACAGGTCCGCGCAGGACGACAGCACCGCCCCTGCCTCCGCCGGCGCCCCTGGGGTCGCTGGGGCCTTTGCGTCCTAAAAAGAGACTAGTACTGTCTTATCTATGTCCGTATTGCGAAGTAATCTCGTATACACAATTTTTTTCGGAGCTAGAAGCGATAAACCAGGTTACTCGGATTAACGTACAGTTGAGTTCAGAAATAAACCGTTATTTTTTTGTTTCCGTTAAATTTAGGCTGCTTGGTACCAAGTAGCCTAAATTTAATGTAAAAATAACGGTGTGTCGTTCTCACTATACAAGGTGGCCTAAAAGTGCCTTCTTGTTGCATGCGAGCTCTTGGGCCTTAGATTAGGCCTCTTAGGGGATTTTTAAAAGTGTCAGAAGAGTAGATATTTTTTTTAACTATATGGAAACTCGTATTAGGTGCTACTATTAGTATTAAGTACAGTTCATTTTATAGAAGTTGCGAACAATGTAAAGAAACCGTTATAAGATATATTTATTTTACTGGTTTAATGGTTTATGTTAATCTATTGGTAAGAATTGATAACTTAAACACATATATTTAGCTGTAATCAATGACGTACACTGGAAATTACCCACATTTTCAATGCAAGGTTGGTTTATATATAATCGGCAATTTCTAAAATAACTATATTGACTGATCTCTCGAAGTCGACGATCGGTATTGCCAAGTGATCCCGTATATGTATAATTGCTACTATATACACCACCAGCTATTTAGTCGAGTTTTTCATAGTAATCACTGATCAGGTTTTACTTTGATGCTTTGATGCTGCGTGATACCGGTTTTAAAAAGAATAAAAAAGAACGGAATTCGAACCGTTCTTTTGGTTCGAATTCCGTTCTTTTTTATTCTTCGGTTTATATTTTTTTGTTAGTAATTCAAAAATATCATGTTTAAAATTATATAAAATGTTGAATACTACATTAAAGAGCGTAAAACATTTTAAAATATTGAGCTATTTGGAGGTTTTTCTAAAAAAACCGGTTCCGATCCCTGGCTGAGTGTACTAACCTGTATGAACCTCTCCATCAGAGAAGCCAGGTTGGAGTCAAGACTGCTGATGTAGATGGAGAGATACGGTTCGAAGCAACTTCCGATGATACCGACCCATGGGCCGCCTGGGCGCGAGGCCATAGTTCCTGGCTGTGATAAATAAATTTTAAGGCAAAAATACATTTTAAATACATTAATCACATAGTTGATATAATTAATAATAATAATAAAAAAACTCGTTTATTTCTAAATTTCTTCTCCCCGAAGCAAGTTACCCACAATCGTTAAAACGTTTACGTGAGTTTAACCGTATAGTTACATTTCAACTTAAAATGAAAAATATGTGTATTCATCATAAAGAACTTACACAAAATATGACTCGTTTTTTTATTATTTGTAATGTGTATACGTCTCTTGTTTTTTCAATTGTTTAAGTTTAGTTTCATGACGCATTGGTGATATACTGTAATGTCGTATAAACGTTTCTTTCAATAAATAATAATAACATGTGAGGTATTGATCTGATCATAATTAATGAGGTACAAAGATTGTGCGATACCAAGATTAAGAGTTGGGTTATTTATTTCATAAAAAATACACTGGAACAATTAAAATAAAAATCCTGCACATTAATGTTACGTAATATCACGAATAGTAAAGAGACTTACGTCTTTAGCGTCTGCATCGAAAACGGCCTGAGGGTCAACATTTACTTCCGCGCTGTCTGGTAGAGTAGCACCTGTGTTGCATATCAAATTTGAAACGAATAATGAATGAAAAATGTACTTGAAGTTGACATAAAAAAGTACAAAAAATAAACGGTTAAGGCGTATCGCAAGGAGCATATAACTAAGGGTTCGAAATCAAGTACCAACAGTTTGAAAAAAGATATTATCTTTTTTTTGGAATAATAACACTAGCGTGAGCTAACGGGATAGTTTTTACTATTATATGTAAAGTTAGCGCCCGTTGAAAATCTGCATTATTTTATAATTACGCACTTTCAGAACACAATCTTGGTCTGATCGCCAACTTAAAACCTTAAAACTTTAGTTCACATACTTCTTAAAATTATTCATATTTATTACCTAGTAATAACGTGAAAATAAATCTACGAATGTGTTTTACGATACGTGTCAAAGACAACAAATGCAATTGAAAGTCAGCCATATTTGTTTATTTTTTATCTGGTGCTAGCATTAAGCAATCGAATATATTGTGATTATTAAAACGACTCGTGTCTTTATGATCTCCAAGCTGATGAGACAGTCGAATGTAAAAAAGTGACGTTGCAGAACTCACCATCATCTTGAAACCTTTTATGAAGAAGCAACTCGAAGGCATACGTCTTCTGTATCGCGTACAGAAGTAACTTCACGTCTAGTTCGCTCCGTCGAGCCGCTAGTAACGCGGTAAGCTGGGTTTTGGTCACCTGTTAGAATATTTGTGACAATTTGTAATCCAGTGTTTGAAAGTTTCGTTCTCTTTTTTTATAATTTAATAAAATAATTTACAAAATTTTCATTAAAATATCATTAAGCCGACGTGGTTTATCTTGTTACTCTATTCCGCTTATACTACTATTGTAGAATAATGTAAATAATTGTTACAACATTTTACAGATTTAAATTAATTGCCAACATAACTTGCTCAAGTCTCGTCTTTAGTATAAGAACGATACTGTTATCTCTGCGAGGTATATGACTTGTCATTGTCGCACTGTATCAATGAGACAGTGAGAAGGGCCAGTTTATATCGCCTGCAGGATAACTGGCTAACACTGATACTAGCTGAAAGCTACAAATAAAATTAAATAATACTAGACCCAGAGTGTTGTATTTTTGATGATCAATCATACAGGTAGCGCTTACAAAGTTATAATTGAAAGCCATGAAGCCATGAAATCGTGGGTCAGAATCGGCGAATCCCACCTACTAAGTGATTGGTAATGCATTCGCTGTTCCGTGTGAAAATATGTTATTTAACTTTTTCTAAACGTAACTTCGAAGAAGTGAGTCCTAATGCACCCGCTGATGCACGACGCGCGTGGGAAAACCGCGCCCGCTCCGTCCTTGAACGCTTGTAGATGTCGCTTGAGCCACGCGAATCACCTCTCGATGAGGATGAATCAATAACAACGATTCACTAGCTTAGGATCCAATATCGGGACTCGAATAGGTTGTTCCATTTAGTCCTTGGAGTTAGTAAACTAGCAAGCGATCCATTATAAATTAGATCGATAAGTAACCAATGTCTTTGGCCCGGTAGTTACACAAGTAGTAAGGTTTACACAATTTTTACTCTCTTCTTTTTTTAAAGAAAGTCGACATCAATGCGTAGATTGCGTAGTTTAAAATCGGTGCTTCTAGATTTTCTTTTTGATGGATAAAATATTGCATAAAATCAGTCGTTCTTTACATAAAACGTCACCGCCAACGTAAAAAGAAAAATATTGTTGAAAAATTAGTCACCTCGCAGAAGTGAGTGGTGATTCGCTCGCTGATGCGCCACGCGCGTGGGAAAACTGCGCCCGCTCCGTCTTCGAACGCTAAAAGATGTCGCTTGAGCCACGCATACCGTCGCTCTATGTGGGTGAGCCAGGCGCATTCTTGTTCGGCTGAGAATAGGTGTTCGTATTCCTAGAAAAAAAACAACATGAAAACTTATTTTTACAGGCACATAACACGTACATAGGAATTCCGCATTCGGCGACCTTGAAACTAAGTATATTATGTGTTTCGTTCGACTTCGGAGATCTTCAGGATGTGAGAGCGTAGCGTCTCCCAATGACCGATAGATGCCGCTAGCGTCTATGAAGCCGCTCCACAGCCCGTAGCGCGCCGCTGTGACGTAGTTTCCGCTCAAACAGCTTCCTGTAACCAACCCGCTCGCACCCGGCGACTCGCCGCCATTTCATTTGTTTCGTCGACCGTCTTGGCCGAAGGTCCGCATATTTTTATTTAAATTCGACACGTGGTCTTTAACTTCTCGATCGACTTAATTCCCAGTAATTATATTTCGGAACTTCTGCTCGAACAGAAAAGTTATTTTAAGGAAGTCATTTGAAGTGTTTCGCTAATCGTCAAGAAAGTGGTCTATCGTTAAATATTTACGACGAAAATTTAAGATTCGAATTTTAAAATTTCATTTCGAATAATCGAGTTCCCGAAGTATTTTCGAACCGATAACGTCCGTCGCGCAATTTTCAAGAGTGACTTCGATCTACCCACTTTTTCTGGCGAAATACGTTCTCGACCACGATCGTGTTTTAAACGTTACCGTCGTTCAGTCGTAGGCGTTTCCGAGATTTTTAAAGTAGGAAATCGTCCGATTAACGCGTGTTTTTAATCGCGTCACTTCTCATACGGTAACGTAAGCCGCTCCGCACCCGACGAGAGGAAACGTGCATCGCGATCATCGTGTCGCCGCGGGCAGCGCGGCGCCGGCCGGGGGCGGTTCGCGCGCCGCCGGGGAGCCGGCGCCGCCGTGTCGCCGCCGCGGCCGGGCGCGCCGGGGGCCACCCCGCGCTCCGCCGCCGTGTCGCCGCCGCGGCCGGGCGCGCCGGGGGCCACCCCGCGCTCCGCCGCCGTGTCGCCGCCGCGGCCGGGCGCGCCGGGGGCCACCCCGCGCTCCGCCGCCGTGTCGCCGCCGCGGCCGGGCGCGCCGGGGGCCACCCCGCGCTCCGCCGCCGCCGCCGGGAGCTGCAGCTGGACCTGGGTACTCTTTACGTTTTCCGCTCTCGGATCGATTGGTGAGTTAGCTTAATGATATTCTATTAACCCAAGGAGTCTAGTCTGCGGATGGCGACGAATGTTGTGATGAGACTGACGTGGCGCCATGTGGACGCCACCGGTCCTGACCTCACTAGCTGCCACGTGAGCGCTGGCCGCCACGTGATCGCCACTGGCTGCCACGTGGGCACCACCGCGCCATGTGGGTGCCACCGATCCTGACCTCACTGGCTGCCACGTGGGCACCAACGGTCCCGACTTCATTGGCCGCCATATGGGTGCCACCGATCCTGACCTCACTGGCCGCTACATGTTCGCCACCGATCCTGACCTCACTGGCCGCCTCGTGGGCGCCACCGGTCCTGACCTCACTGGCCGCCACCTGGGCGCCACCGGTCCTGATCTCACTGGCCGCCACCTGGGCGCCACCGATCCTGACCTCACTGGCCGCCACGGGAGCGCCTCCGATCCCGACCTCACTGGCCGCCACATGGGCGCCACCGGTCCTGATCTCACTGGCCGCCACCTGGGCGCCACCGATCCTGCCCTCACTGGCCGCCACATGGGCGCCACCGGTCCTGATCTCACTGGCCGCCACCTAGGCGCCACCGATCCCGACCTCACTGGCCACCACATGGGCGCCACCGGTCCTGATCTCACTGGCCGCCACCTGGGCGCCACCGATCCTGACCTCACTGGCCGCCACGGGGGCGCCTTCGATCCCGACCTCACTGGCCGCCACGACGGTGCCACCGGGGCGGGGACTCCACTGGCTGCCATGTTGGTGCCACCGGGCCTGACGTCGCTAGCTGTCACGGGGACGCCATCGGTCCCGACGCTGGCCGCCACCGGTCCCGACGCTACTGAACGCCACGTGAACACCACCGGCCCTGACCTCACTGACGCCATGTCGGTGCCGCCGGCCCCGACGTCACTAGCTGCCACGTGGGCACCACCCGTCCTGAACTCACTGCTCACCACTTGGGTGCCACAGGTACTAACGTCATTCAGTGCCATGCCGGCACCACCGATCCCGTTTTTTGACGGGGTGCCACTACGATGCTACCGATCCCGACCTCACTGGGCGCTACAACGGTGCCACCGGTCCACGCCTCATTGGCTGCCGCAACCACGACACCGGTCCCGACTTCACTAGTCGTCGCGACGGCACCATCGGTATTGACCTCACCGGGTGCCACGGGACACCGCTGGCCACGAAATTATAGTCACCATGATGACATTACAAGTAATAATACTGCCGTTCGATGCTGATGCTGTCCAGGCATGGCGGTATAACCCACCTCCATGTTGCTGTCGATCACGAAACCGCTACATTCACGCGACCACCGCAATGGCGCTACAAGTCAGAATACAATTGGTCCGATGAAGTTCATTGTGCAACTACAGTGGCCCGCCAAGCCGATACAATGACGCCACGATAACGCCTCGCTGCCGGCTGCCAATTGGCCGGATGACGCCACCGCCCGCGATATTCGCCATACGGCGGAAGCTCTGCCCAACGCGAAAGCGCCAACGACTCTTGTCAGTTTGGCCCCCCCATATCACGTAAGTAACCAAGCTGATGCCGGCAACCACCCTGGCGCCGCCTGCCGAGCGGAAGCATTGCAAACCACAGTCTGGTGCTCCTGCTTCGGGTGTTCCTGATAGACATACACGTGCCTACTGCAGCTGGGGGATTGCAAACCCCTCGTTCTCGATCGAGGATCCGTTGTAGTGGCTGACCGAGTCACAAGGAACTGCGTCCTATTGTTCTATAGGAAATCTGTACGTTGTATCTATATTCAAAAACTATCTGCAGTCTCCCACGATCCAATACAGCAGAAGCAGGAACACTTAGTGCACACTGCACCAAACCGAAGACCTGTTCGACAATGAATGGAATCTGTAACGTAATATCTCAAATTATTCTACAAATGTTTGACCAGCCCCGGATTCCTCAGACACTCAAATCCGCGGGCCTGCCTTCTGAAAACTGGTGGTATTGACAAGGTTTGGAAACAGATCTCTTATAATCTCTCTACTCGCACTCGTTCTCCAACTATACGGGGTCCTCCTCATAAAACGAACCATTTCTCCGAGGGCAATAAACAAATTTGGGACAAAAACCCCCGGTCGTAAGCGAGCTCGAGATACAGCTGCACGAGGAAAGAGGCCATGGAGAGATAGCTCGAAACACCGGTATACTCGTCACAGAAAATAAATTCTTCGTTTTTATCTAAGCGTATTGCTATGCCCGGTGCTATTCCTACACAGATTATTCTTTCCCAGAGCCGATTAAAGGTCTCCCATATTAATGAACTTACTTACTCCTCTAGCGCTACGACCCAAAGAAAGTCCTGGTCCCCAACACGACTGTTCACCTCTGACTCCGGTCCTGGGCAGTTTTAGTATACTTAATATTATTTGTAAGTAAACAATTGGATGCGTCCGTGACTGCGTCCACATGATACATTTCTGACCAACGTTTGATCACCTATCAAGACTATTTCCTGATAGCAATCCAGTCGAAAAAGTAGTACAGATTACCAGATCAACCCCCATCAACCTAGGTTAGCAAATATACTACCTGAAATACGTTACAATCCTTACTCAAACCATAGCCACAACATTTGCGTCCTGCAGGGAAAATAAGGTAAATGATTGGTTGCGAGACAGCCTGTCTCGCGTCCAACGTCGTGCGCTCCTAGACGGACTCAACCTTACGAACTTGGGCGTCCATGGAGGCTGGTTGCACTATCGCAGGCCCTAACACTGCTTCGGGCGATTACAGAGTCCCATGCCAGCTCCCATCTCATCTGCCAACCGGACTCTTGAGGGAATCTCCCATGGTGAATTAAGAACGTAATAAAATACGTTCATATCGAGGTAAGAAGGAAACACTATACTGAGTGTATTGATCAACGCACCGCATTCTCAGTCGGTCCTCAACAGGAAGCCGGTGCATGGTCTCCAATAGGGAACTTGCACTGCGACTCCAAAAAAAAAAAAAAAAACTACACTTTAAAACTTAAGGAGAACCTGAGGAGATCGATAGTTAGTATGATTATTAGTTACAACGACCAACGCAGAAAGTATTGGCATCAGGGAATTGCCTACGCACTACAGGTTCAGAACTTACGGAACCAGTTCGGTTCATATACCTACAGGTCGGTACTTTCAGGAAGTCGACGGACGAGCTAGGGGACTCTGCGCCCCCGAGCGGCACCAGCGCCCGGAGGCCACTGAGCAGATCTTCACCCGCTAGGGTACCCCGTCCATCGACCTGTTCGCTCACCTCAAACGTTCACGTGCCACAGTATGTCTCAGTCTACTGGCCCTAACTGAACGCACGATGCGTTGAGGTAAGCGGAACGCTGCTACACCGACGCTGACTGACCAGATCAAAAGAAAAGTCTTCTGGTGTTCCGTTGGCGTTTCTCCAAAGTAAAAACAGGTACGCCCATATGGAAAATAGTCATCGTGGTACGCTAAAAATAACATCGTCTGCCAGTTGTCTCATCAAATCAAGTAACGAAAATATCCTCTCATATTTTATCGCATTTAGCGTAGCGAACGATAATCTCTGATTAATATTATTTGTAAAGTATTTATTTGGCGAAACCTTCGCCTTCAAGGTGCCTGTTTGATTAAACGCTTAAAGAATACTAGTTTTAATCTGAACAGCTGTACGACATATCAGAGGGAAACCCACATATGGAATGTTAATACCGAGTTTAGAGTCCATGACCTTACACTGTACTGTATTATACGTAGACAATTATTCTAATAATTCTCACTTAATTATTTCCTTTCTGAAATTCCGTTCTAAATTAGATACCTAACATCAAAATATGAACCCGGTATTCTGGACGTGTCAATTCGTATAAATTACCGAAAATGTTATGTGAAACTTATGTGTAAAAACTGCGGATGAGTAAGTCCTATATATAATCTGCGGATATCTACTCTGTAGATGTATGCAAATAGCATGTCAACCCAACCGAAAAGCCTCGTTTGAGCCTATTCTTAACCTCTGAATGCAAAGCGATGCATCATGTATTCTTAATTTTATTGACTACACGTCAAAATTCATTGGTTGGTTTAGGGCAGTAGAGCCCTAACATTTCTGCACCCGCTGACTCGCCACCAGGAGATAATAGACAGGTCTCACATCCTGAAGATCTCCGAAGTCGAACGAAACACATAATATGAAATTTTACCTTCCAATAAAATTAATATTATGTTTTCTAAGACTTCGGAGATCTGGATAATGCCTTCCTGGTGGCAATATTTTATCAACCTTTACATTCTCCTCAACAATGAAATGGCGGCGAGTCGCCGGGTGCGAGCTGGTTGGTTACAGGAAGCTGTTTGAGCGGAAACTACGTCACAGCGGCGCGCTACGGGCTGTGGAGCGGCTTCATACAGGGTGTCCCACGGCGATGCCACATGGAGGGAAAGTACCTTAAATATCATAGATAGCGTATTTTGCTGAAAGAAGACTTTATTTTATTTTTAAAATGTAGTAATTCTGCATTCAAAGTTTTTCAAAAAAATACTTGCTTCACCCGGAAATCGAACCGACTACAATTTTTTTTCTAATTTTGAACCAAACTTTTTTGGTTATTTTTTTAGTTTTAGATACTATGTTTCTTAAGGAAAATAGTTATTTTTTACCCATTCTTTCGAATGACAGAATAAAATTACGAAAATTTTTTTTTTTGTTTTAAAGTAGGTTCGATGCCTAGAAAAAGCAAAATTTTTTTTGGATTTTTTTTAATGCATTTTTATTTAATTTTCAAAATAAAATAAAGTCTTCTTTCAGCAAAATACGCTATCTATGATATTTAAGGTACTTTCCCTCCATGTGGCATCGCCGTGGGACGCCCTGTAGACGCTAGCGGCATCTATCGGTCATTGGGAGACGCTACGCTCTCACATCCTGAAGATCTCCGAAGTCTTAGAAAACATAATATTAATTTTATTGGAAGGTAAAATTTCATAATATTGAACACATATTTGAAAACAATTACATTCAATCCCACCTATAACAGTGAGCCCGTACGCTTCGTCCAGCGTATTGTATTACAGACATATATACACACTCAGATGTAGACGATCGGTCGGAAATTTTGATGGATGTACGGAAGGACGACCAGCGTTCTAGCATAAATGTTGATTGGAATGATCGGTCGGACGGTCGGATAATACCTGTAGTTGCATGGCAGTGAACCAAGTAAGCAGTTCCCGCTTCACTTTAGGTTCGAGTGCGTCGACTACCCCGCAGGCTTCGCCCAGCGTTTTGGCTGATACGGTACTCGCTTTGCCCGCTGTAACAAAAATATATAACAATGTTGGTAAAATATTAACGAATCGGGTACAAAAGTGATTTCAGTCGATGATTGCTCGACATATTTCGACTCTACGAACAAATAAAACATGGAAGCCGCACGCCATACTAAATGGCCTTTCAATAACGGTCCTGAAATTTAGTTGACAAGTGTCACCCGCTTTGCAATGCATCACGATAATCAATTTCAATATAAACCTATAAAAACTTAAACCGCCATTTATAAATAGTTGCGATTGGTCCGTCAAAGTTCTGATTGGCTATATTCTATAAACATTTGTCAAAGATGTTGCGCTGAAATATGTGCGGTGTTAAGAACAGCGCTTTATCCTGCCCATCTTGGCACAATTCAACAATTGTGTTTGGGGGCATTTTTGAGCTGGCGTTAGACGTCCATGTTATACATGATCGCAGTTTCGACTCATTAAGAGGGTATTCGACCGGAGCGCCCTTTGTGAAAGCCTCACGTCGTCGGGCTACACTCTTAGTGGGTCGAAACAATATTCATGTTGAGCAATTATCGATTTGAATTTCGTGAGTAGCACCGGTTCGTCCGGATCGATAATATTTTAATAGGTGTGATTATCACGTTAGTTATAACAATATTATTGAGCTCTGTGCCAAGTGGTGTACATAAAGTACATAAATATCTTGGGACATACTTATTACACAAATCGTCCTAGTCCCACGGTAAGCTCAATTAAGGCTTGTGATGGTACCCCGGTACCCCAGGCGACGATATATATGTCGGAGACATGCTTCAGTCGTCGCGGAGCTGTGCGACACGTCGAGTGTCGAACATTAGAATATTCTTATTTGCAATGTTTAAAATTAATTTGTTAAGAGTTCGATATCTAGAAAACGTTAAGCAATGTTTTGCTTGGATTGGTCTTTGCTTGTTCCATGCAGGTAGACATTAACCGTCATATTGGGATCTGCCCGCCTATGAGCAGGTAGTTTATGATCAGACAGTATTTTTATACACTAGCGCAGTGTTTATGAAGCATTCTGATTCGCGTGTTAGACTTAGAAAGTCATTCTTCCTGACAAAAGACTTTATTTCTTTGTGTTTTGATATTAGTGAAGCATGGACTCAAACTTAGAACTCTCCAGTCGTTTCTATGTTGTTTAATCATGTTTTAATTAATAATGTTTCAAGTGTTACCTATTGTGATTACCTAAAATTGTAAATACCAATGATTTGAAAAGATTACAATACAACCCGCTGAGTTTCTTCCTGGTTCTTCTCAGACAGTGGTTTAACTCTTGCGAACCAGAGTAATAAAAAAATATAGTAAGTCACGTGTGTTGTGTTTCAATTATGAGTCCATGCCAACAATCTACATGCCAGTATTGCCTACATGCGCAAATGCGTAGTTGCTTAAATACAGTATTCAGAGTACTGTTAGCGATGAATAGCTGGCAGGCAGATAGCTAAAATCCTACCCCTCTTAGCTCGGCTGTAGTTAGGGGGTATCCCGACATATATAATAGATAGATACATATAGATACTTAAATACATAGACAGCCACGATCAAGGAAGAAATATTTGTGATAAATAAATACACAAATAATGCCCCGGGACTCGAACCCGCAACCTCCAGCTTCGTAGGCAGGGTCACTACCAACTACCAAACTACCAACTAGGCTACGGAGGGTGTGATAATTAATGCAACGAGTAGCACTAGGAATTAGTGTGTGTGTGTGTGTAGAAATTAATGTACTATTTAGTTTAATGTTGGTGATGAAAAGCACGCACCGGTGAAGGCCTCCTTGAAATCTGCGAGTATCTGCGCGGCCAGCGAATGCCGCAGCTCTGTGACGTCATCACGTAGCGCGCTCAGCGAACGAATGTCGCGGTAGCACGAGAAATGCTCTAAAACCTGTTGAATGTAACAATATTTCGTTATTTAACCCTTAAATGTATGACTTTTTCATTTCGATCCAAAAACAAATTGTACATAGTGCATCAAGGGAGGTAAGTACGTAGTAGATTTTTTATCTCTCTTGATAATGTCAGACGATTCGAAAATGCTTATTAATAAGCTTACTTGAATAAAGAATAGTTTGACTTTGACTTTGATTCAGCGCAGTTATAGCAGCAGTTAGGTTGCTCTTCGCTCGGTTAGTTGCAAAGTGAGCGTCATTTTTAATAACTGACTGACATTTATTATAAATGACCGGTCATTAGTGACATTGAAGGTGTAGGTACGGCTTGACTAAGAGCAAATAGAGCAATAAAAAAATGTAAATATAGAGACTGGAAATTAATGTCAATATTAGTTAAAATACTTAGTTATAAAAAAGATTATTACTGCTGTACCTACCGCTCATTTTTTAATACTTTATTAACGGAAACCATACACAATATGTATCATTAATGACGGTCATTTATAATAAATGTCGGTTAATTATTGAAAATGACGCTCACTTTGCACCTCTACGCCCGATCCAGTTGTTTGATCTCGACAGTTAGTGGCTAGTTAAAACAACTAAGGAAACAGTTTACTCGCTTTACCTGCATGACAGCTTGTAAGGGCGGCAACAAAGCAGCATATTGCCTCTTAGCAGCCATTGCCCGTAACGAACTAGCAGCACCACACAGCATGTGGTAATGATTCAGCGCAGTTATAGCAGCAGTCAGGTTACTCTTCGCGCGGTCCAGTTGTTTGATTTCGGCGGTTATCTCTCGGACCATACTCTCGCTGCGGCCGGCTTTCTTGTTTATGTCTGTCACCTGAAAAGGAAGACTATTAAACATGCTGGCAGGGTCGCCATGTCAAGCAGTTGATGGTATTAGTAAACTCCTTGTTGCAATATCATGTATGAATCAGCATACATTCATCATCACTATGATGCTGCTGCTGCCCATCATCAATCTTCTATCAAAGAATGGTGAGTGACATTTCAATCCCATAGTCGACTCTTAGGACACCCGCGGCTTCCCACACTCATCAGTGGAGGTGGTGAGAAATGTATTCTTAATTAGGGCTTGTCCATTAATCACGTCATACAATTTTGGCCTGTTTTAGACCTCCCCACCCCCCATGGTGATATTTTGTGATATTTTCTGGACCCCCTCCTAGCCAATATGACGTGTAATTTTTTGCCAACTTAAAAGGAGTCCTTTTAATAACACTTGAATTTACGTACTTTTTTGCTATGGTGCTGTTCAAC
Source organism: Thaumatotibia leucotreta (assembly GCA_025490895.1). NCBI lineage: Eukaryota > Metazoa > Arthropoda > Insecta > Lepidoptera > Tortricidae > Thaumatotibia > Thaumatotibia leucotreta. The sequence goes on from JALPQI010002276.1 coordinate 74,181, forward strand.
AGATTCGAGAGAAACAAAAAATTACACGTGATTTGTTCGGTGACCCCCCACCCCTATGGTGATAATTGGTGATTTTTTCTTGACCTGCTCTCCCCCTATACAGTATGACGTGATTAATGGACAAGCCAATAAGCAAAATAATAGATAGTAACATAATCAAAATAGGGTGTTTCCTGAGTCACTAATAACCTACTAGTTACCTGGAGAGCTAAGTCAGCAATACATTGCTGTGCCTGCATTTTAGAATGGCCAGTGTCAAAAAATATCTCATCATGCTATGTTCAGATAATAATATTTTTAAATATTGGAGTAGGCTTCTATTTTCATGGCATTCTAACAGCCACAATATTCAAAAATAGCTGAAAATGCATTCTAGTGGCAAGTAGAACACCATGACAATGTTATGTTAAGGAGGGACACTCAACTGGACTCAAGCGTATGAAGGCCAGCTTCAGTAGTTGTGAGCACAATCGTTGCTCTGATATATTTAATGGTGACTGTGACTACACTAGATAACCGTTACCTGTAGAGCTAAGTCAGCGATACATTGCTGTGCCTGCAATAACGCCTCATGTCCATCTTGTCTCTGCTGAGCCTGGTCCCGTACTAATCTCCTAATGTCAGCCTCGACTCCGGCTAGTCTCATCTCACAGCGGGCTGCTGCGCTTTCTACACCAGCGAGGGACTGTTCTGTAGGGAATACTCGGTTGATGTATGAGACTGCGTCAAACTGAAAATAAAGAGGATAGCTAATCAGTAATGTGACATACTCAATTTAAATTCTAGGAATACATTTATTTCAATGAGATCTGCGATTTCACACTTTGTTTTTTGTTATTATTTGTACATCAGGTAGGCAGTTGATACAACTGATAGTTGCCTGCATCCAAATTATCTCAATTTAGTTAATCTGTTTTCCAGTTAGGTATTTGTCTAATTGGTTCTTAAACTGGTCGATGTTCTGTGCCGAAACCACATCTACTGGTACTTTATTCCATTTTTTGACCACTCTGTTGCTGAGAAAATGTTTGCGGAGGTTGTTTTTAGACAGTTCAGATATTAACTTGAATTAGTGGCCTCGCAGACGGGTGTTGCTATTATGCTTGTACAGGTCTTGAAATTGACTTATATCATAATAACCAGTCTGAATCTTATATGTTTCGGTCAGGTCTCCATGTTCCCGGTGATCTTTTAACATTGTGAGCTTCAGCACTTTAAGTCTTTCTTCATAAGACAGTTTTTATAGTTGTTTAGGTACTTTTGTGAAAAACTTGCTTTGTGAATGAATGTATGTGATAATTATATTTGTAATACTAAGTTTGTAATGCTAGCTGTAAATGTTACCAATGTTATTAAAATAAAATAAGACTTATTAGAATTTTATTACATGTTATAGGTAATAGTCTAACTAATGAGGCCTTGCCAGGTTTTGTTGTTAGTCTTCAATTTATTACTATTTTTATTTTTACCATTAAATCTTTGTTCTTGTAATTATTGAATGTTTATTTTATTTAAACAAATCTGGGTCAAAAGGAAAAGACGTAAAATTATACTTCAACCGTTAAATACCGTAATGAAGAATGAAAATAGTTAATAAATACGCAGTACAGGATACAACAATACGAAGGATTTCAATTATTTCAATGCGAAACTAGAAGACGTTTGTGTGTGAATTGCAATTTTAAAGCAGCAATTTATTGGGCACTTTCTATCAAACTTTCGGGTTTATTACTATAAATAAGACCTTAATAGCACTAACACGTTCGATATATTTCACATATTAGTGGCAAATACGCCGCAGTTCATGGTAGAATACAGATATTCAATTTGTTTACCTCTTCACTATCGAACTGCTCCGTACCGCCCATGAGCTCCTCTATGCGGCTTGTAACTGATTCAGGGAAGTTGATCTGGACCTCCGGCCCGACATCCTTGTCGTCGAGCCCGTTGGACTCCATTTTTCACCAAAAATCTGCAGAAATAATTTGTCTCCAACTCCTCAAATGTTAGGATTGGATTAGCTGTCACTGTCAAATAATTACTGTAAACGTCATAGAATTGAAACGTTTTGAGAACTAAAACGGAAACGTTTTCAGTTCAATAAATATTGATAAAAATCAGGTAAGAATACCGATGACCCAATTTTTATTTTAAAAAGTTTTATGTTTAACTTTTTTAGCTTAACATTAACCTAATCTAAAAGTGAAAACATCTAAATGTTGCAAATAATTTGTGGCTAAAATTGTGATGAATGCATAAACGAAACGAGAATGACAGCTCAGAAACGTTTTTTACATCGTTTAACTTCAAAAATGCTTAATTTCCATGGATTTAGAATTTAATTTCAGTGACAAATACTGCTGTAAGCTAGTTTTATTACTAAAAAGAGGGAAATATCTGTGTTGTATACTTTAAGTAACAGTCTTTACTTTCATATTTTCCAACTTCGCTCTTTTTTTAGTACCAAAATAGCTATGTTATGAAAGGTAGTTAACAGTAACAGTGAAGTCAGTGAAAAAACACTCGTCAGAGTGACGGATGGATTGCGGCCGACCGTCACGACCGTGCATTGTTTTCAGTTTTTATTCACGCTCGCTTCGTGGCTGCCGTGACCCGGAGCACCATGCCTCACCTTGCTCCGATCTGAACGAACCTAGTGTTTTGTATTAAATTTGTTACTATCCATTAAACCAGTGAAGTGTTGTGAATTGTTAACCATGGCTCGTTTGACTGAAGAGATGGTGATCGCGCGCTCTAAGCAGTCGGATTTGTCGTCTATAAAGAAGCTGAACTGCTGGTGAGTGTTATTAGGGTGTTATTAAGGGCACGGCGTGAATAATTGTCGTTCCGGTCGGCGAGCATTTGCATTAGCAATGTCGTGAGAGAGCTATGCTTGAACCTGGGTTTGCGTGACTCCAAACAGCTGGAACAAACTTAGTAGACGTATAGGCCGTATAATAAGGGTTCTAAGGTTGAAATTTCTATAATTGTTTTGAAGGAATGTATATGTATAGATTCTTACTAGAATCTAATAAGGATATGGTGACTCATATTGTTTACTCTTTACAAAGAATTTCCAGTTCCAGTTTCAACATTTGCACTCAAATTGTATTGCTGCACTACTCACACTCATGTTCTGTGTGAGTGTGAGCAAAACCGCAATAGTATTAGTGTATTATTATCCTAGGTCATGGTTTTTAGGTATCCTATTAATATCACATCTCATACAAAGGTATAAAAAGTTTTATTTTGTGGTTTAACCTCTCTATGACACCTGTTACTGGTCTAAGGCCATATTACACCACATACATGTGGTTTTATAAGGAATGTTCTTGACTTCAAAATGTTAATAATTTATTATACTTCTATGACAAGTTATGAAATTTATGGATGTGTTTGACTTCCTAACGACATAATATTGCATGAATACAGGTTATTATTATTTAATGTTTAGGAAAGAACAAGAATTTTACATTAATTCTTGTTTTGTCCCACTTATCCTCCATCAAGACATATATTATTTGTGACTGATTTTATACTAATTCATGACAAGTCAAAATATTCAACAGAATAAAAAATAATATATAATTCCACTCATGCCAGACCTGTGGGTGCTCCTCACAGCTGTTATTGTAGATAAACAATAGAGTATGTTGAAACAATTAAACATTATTAAATATTCATCTCATTGGAACATATTTAATTTTCAAACTCTAGAAGTTTTGATATCTAAATTCTAGAACACTCTGAATTATTATTATTATATATAAGCAATTAAGTGAGAAAACATGCAGAATTGAAAGCTTCTACATAATAACTAATTAACAAGTCATAAAACTTGATCAAACTAAAACAAACTTTATAGGTTCATAATTTGATATTTGCCTTATTGACATAAGATTTCAAATTGCTTGAACATTATATGTTAATTGAAAATTACTCTTACACAGCTTTTCATTTTCATTCATTTTCATTTTCATTCATTTTCATTCAAATATTGCATAACACTTTCACTTTTGGTTCAAATTGTAGACTGTGAGACATACATAAGTTTACTAACTACATTGTCTAGAATAAAATATAAACAAAAAAATTGATTTACATTGTCATAGCATGTCCAAAACGCATAACTCATCTCTATCATGCTGTACTGTACAGTCAAGTGCAAAAATAAGTATCGAAAGAATCCGCTCATAAATATGTTACAACATTCTTATTACAGAGAATTAGAGTGTACTGGGATATATTTTTGAAAATTTTTGTGTACACCTTATTTTGTCTTTGACTGTACAGTCTCCATGATATTATAATAAACATGTATAAAAAAGAAAATAAAGTTGTTCACTATGTATAATTTTAGATAGAGTATGATGAAACACATAAATTTACCTGACAGGCATACATAATATGCACAGTTTACTTTAAATCTACGTAATATTATAAAGCAAACTAAAGCAGGAAGCCTTTGTCTATAGTATATAGATGTCTATACTACTTTGAGTGCTCCGTTGTCGGAATACATACATTCACCATCAGATGTATAGGAGTAGCTACAGTGTTCAACAATATCTAATGCCTTGACAGTAGGAGCCTGTTGAGATGTTTGTAAGCACCCTGGCCACTCCAATATCTCATGGCGACTGACATATTCCGAAACGCCCGCTACGTACGGCGACTGTACTGTAGCATTATCACTTATGGCATAAAAACTAGTAGATTCATCAATCTCGTTGTCCTTGTATTTGCCATAGGTTGGCGGTCGAATAATTTTCTGTCTTTATCTGTCGCTCACACCAATATATGAGTAAGAGTGGGATAAACACAAAGTAAATTACGCAACCAGCGTCATGCGGCCGGCTCAAGGTGCATGCAGACCAAAAGAGCATTCGCTGTTCTGTCCCCCACTCTACGAAATCAACGAATCCCGTTTCGTGTAACGGTCGAATTTCGTAGAGTAGGGGGATAGAACAGCGAATGCTCTTTTGGTCTGCATGCACCTTCATATACAAATAAACTTTTACAGTTATAGATTCATCCTTATTATGTCATAGATATAAGGCTCATTTCTAAACTGTCAAACGTTCATTCTTAGAAATTGGCAACTATAGTAACATTTGTATACTAGACGAGGTAGTTAAACTCGCGTTAGCCTCTCGCGCTATAGCCTAAGTGGAAATTTATTAGTTTACTCAAGATAAGTTGTTTGTTATGGCAGCCATTAGAAAGTCGACTGTTATTGATGATGTCTGATGACGTTCTGATTGTCGCTTAATTAGGGTTCCGTAGTCAGCTAGGCATTCAATATTAGCTATTGGTACTGGATAGGAATGGTAGGAAGTAGTAGGAATAGGTAGGCATAAAAAAATTAAGCGTGAAAAAAAGTTTTATTTTTCATACAATTTGTATTTGAATTTTAAATCTCGATTTGTGGCTTTACTAGCCGAAATTTTTATTTTGGTATACTGAATAGAAACAAGATCGATTGGTATCAAAAAAAAAGTTTGTCAAAAATTACCATTTTCTCGCACACTGTATGTTTTTTTCAAAATCTGTAAACGCCATTCTTCATCAAGTTAAAATCGAGTGAAGGTCTCCTAATACCATTTCGCGTAGCAACACGGGATCTGGTAGCTGCCCTCACTGAGCCAAAATCTTTTTCCACCCTGTAGGTATTTTGTTAATTTTACTTCAGAGAATCATTCCGAAAGTAAAAAAAAATTGTCGTCTAATCTCTAACTTTTGAACCATATAAATCTGGTAAATATACTTTATAAAGACTTTTAGGAAATAAATTCGTGGTCTGCGGGAGAACCCTGTAAAGTGTTCGAAAGTTTCGAAACGTCGGAATATACGCGAGTTTATCCGTTTCCATAGTTTCATTTCATGTGTAATCCTCGCGGTAACCGAAGAAAATATTACTTTTAGAAAAAATATATTGAATTCATAGATTGAACATTTTTTTAAAGTTGTATATTTTCTTTCCGCGAGGATTACAACCATACCGCGTTTTCCATTGTTGTACTTTGAAATAAAAAAATTGAGAGACAAAATGAAATGAAATCGCCCGTAATTGTGTTTCATAATTCATAATGTAATAAAATGCTGCATTAATTATACTCTGCAGATAGATGAACATAATTAGAGGTCGCGAGTTATCAAGTACATCAAGATAATATAAAATTACTAGAACACGAATGTAAATTATAATTACGCTATTCTAATAATAAAACTGGTTATTAAACCTTATTTTACATAATCCATGAAGAAGCATCTAGCGGGCCAGCAAGGCGGTGGCAATTTAACTGACAGGTTACCTACTGCTGGTCTCCTGATCGTTGCCGCCGCGATTTGGGCTCCACTTTTCACTTACGATCAGGTGGAGTGGAGCCACTTTGTTGTGCCAATATAAAAAAAAAATCCAATTATGTCTTTGAATAGACCCTGTTTTTTTTTGATTTGCGCTAAATTCGAGGGGTTACTTGGTACGTTAATAGAAGTTACCTGGTATATCGCTTTATATTTAAATCGAAAAATTTTTTTACTTATTCATACATAATAATTGAAATGGCAAGTGGCAAGTGTGAGAGTACCTTAAGAATAAGATCTCAGGCTGTGTCTCAGGTGACTGACGGCACATGTCAAAAAAAGTTTCATTAGGATGTAATAAAGGTTGCAAATGTTGCAATACAGTTGTTCAGTCATTAAACTTATTTTTTTATTAACTCAATAGCACTAAGAATTAAGATATTATTTTTGACCTAAATAAGCTTCCCTTTAATTTAACGCAATTTAAAAAAAACAGGGAGTATAATTTAGAGTCTCTGCGTAAAGGTATCTGGATTAGTACCGCGACACGACCAGGAAACAAATATTTACGTAAACACAAATATTGCCCGCTGAGATTCGAACCTAGAACTTCGAGCATCGTAAACAAGGTCACCACCAACTAAGCTACAGCGGCCCCACAGCGAACTTCGAAATCTGCAAATACCGAGGATTTGTCTCTCTCACTCTAAAGACGTCTTCGTTGGGGTGACGAAAGAAAAATCCTCGAAATTTACGAATTTCGATTTTCGCGGTAGAAGGCCAGAGGCTGACAAGTTTCGCTTGGCAATCTGTTTGATAGATGCATTCTCACGTGTATTAAGAAGTTTATGACCCATAACAGGAAGTTGTGGTCATAACATAACCGGTCTATGGGTACTGGGAACCTTCTGTAGCCCAAGGTCATAAGCTATTCTGAGTCATCATCATCAGCCTATGATAGTCCATTGCTGGACGTAGGCATCTCCTATTAACTATATGCATCATCATAATAGACAAATGCGATCGCCAATCATTACCAATATTTTAATTTACCTCCTAATGCATCTATACGCATAGTTAATAGGAGAAGCTTACGTCCAGCAGTCGACTGAGATAAGCTGATGATGAGAAATGAAGTTGTATACAACAAAATACAAATTACCAACGTTCGAGCTGGGATTCGAACCCACGGTGTCTATTTTCGCGGCTAAATTAGCACTGACATAAGAGTCGAAAAGTGACACTTTTTTTCGACTGTATCTGAAACCTATAAAAATAGTACATTACTGTAGAGGACGGGAAACGAACGAAGACGACGGGAAAACTACTATACAAATCTCGACGAGAAACAGGGTTACAGGCCAAGTCTGAGGCCAGATATTACGGCGAAATTTCGCCGAGATTTGTATAGTGCTTTTCTCAAACTTGCCATGAAATAAAACAAACTGATTCCACCGAACCATACTACTCGTATTTAATTTGTAAATATACCAACTAGTTTTTTGCTCTGTGCGCGAGGCCCAAGGGCCTCGCGGGCCTCTCTTTTTGTCGACTGGAGAGTGGAGGACTGGAGATAGTTTTTTTATTTTATTCTATATATCATCTTAGTATGACACCGGATACATAGTATTTCCGGGTTTAATTTAAAGTAAGTAACATCAACATTCCGTAACAAGTTTGTGAAAATCTATATTTCTTATCAGAAACATTAACTTGAGACAAATTATATGTACCTATATAGCATTGTTAGCTACGTACATACGGCCTTTCACACTCCTTAGGGCATTCGTTCGCCTCCACGATCATACATTATGCAGGGCTGCCACAAAATGATTGATTGTGTTGTGTAGCGGCCACTGCTCGTGAATTATAAGTAGCCAAGAGTGAACCATAGATAAATACGGTCCATTCGTCCTTAGTTGTCTTATCTAGTAAACACGTTTTCTGTTGTTAACTGCCGTTTCCTTAAAAATTAAGCAATTTACTAATCAGAACGGATGGACTGCGCAAATACGGTCTCAGGTATTTTGGTATAGGCAACCATGACGCGCGACCATGAGTCACGTTTAGCAACCTAACATGGTCGCATGCATCGTTGCAAGTTGCAACTGCAGTGCCATCACCCACGCAGTTCACTGACCATTCGTGTGCTCTATTCCCATCGGAATAAGGGTCATTTCACTGCGTTAGCTGTAGGGCTTGCTAACGAAAAATTCGACACATACATCCATACATCCATACATCAGTGGCGTGCACAGGATTTTTAGTTAGGGTAGGCAATTTTTTTTTATCTGAGCAACAAACAATATTGACCATCGCATTGCAAACTCACAAGTGGATAGACTTTAGTAAAGTAAAAGAGTCTAGGTATAGCTTGCGACAATAACTAAGTCTTATATCTCGACCGCCGACTTTTGTTAACGTCCTAATGCTTTTCAAATCGCTCTTGTTTTCTAAAGAAGAGTGAAAGGTTTTTAAATATGCGTAGCATTAATCATCGGTGAATTCGAAATATAAGTGCAATACCTAACGAGTGAAATAGCTAAAATACAATGTTCATTAACACGTTCATTGCGGTATCAGGTCTAAAAGATCCGATGATAAACTATCCCGCGGGGCGGCACTAAAAATACTGTTCCTACCGCTGGTGCGGGACAGCGGGACATGTATCTTCTATTTGCAAAGGAGTAGAAATGAGACAAATATATTTTTGGAATTGTCTCTTCGAATATATTTCATCGGTACAATAAAAGTGTATCAGGTCGATTGTATCTGATACCGACAGAAAAGAAATTTTTTGCACCTAGTGCGGATATCAGGTCCTTTCGACCTGATACCCGATGACCCGCTAAACGCACCAGGATTATGATTAGTTTGTCTAGTGCCGCCCTTAGTCGACATTTTGTAGGTACTACGCGAAAAAAACGTGCAATCTCGAGTGCAATAAACATTATTGAACTGTTCGGTGGGTTAGCTGTGTTTGGATCTTATCATGAAGCGGTCCTGACGAATGCTTTTAATATCCATTGGGGACGTTGAAAACGTCGAAAAAATGATGCAGATGTTGATACCAGACCACCAGATAGACCTGCGCCTTTGACACCAGTTTATCGACTGCGTAGTAAAGTGAGTACAAATAATAACATATATACAAGTCCGACCACCGGACACACTAACCATTTCTCAAAATGCATCTGATTCGCCTTTATCGACGCCCGCTAATCCAAAAAGCAAAAAAATACAAATATTAGAAAATGTGCCATCCCACCGCAGAGCGCAGCAATATACCTAAATTTGCAAAATATTGTTTGTATTTTATTTTTTTCTAGGTTTGTTTGATTTCGTTGATTTTTTTAACGTTGGTTTCAAGTTTTGTTTTACTTCGAATAAAACACGTCTAAAGTTTATCGATGTTTTACTTTCACAGCCCTAAACTTTTATCGATAAGTTAATCATTCAGTGCGGATATAGGGTCGAATGGATCTGACAAATTATTTTGCAAATTTAATAATCTTCTAATTCTTAGATCTAGAAACGGCTGAAGTTATATGTTGACGTGTTCATCGAAAGTGTATTAGAACAAAAAAAAGAAAGGAATCATTACTACTAGCCAGTAAATTAAACTTAAAGACATGCACCTCGAACAGATCCATACGACCCTATGACGCTACAACGAAAAGTTCCGAAACAGGTCTAATGTACCTGATACAGCTCCAATGTAAAGTACACGAAATGAACTGCCGCAATGAACGTGTTAATGCTATAAGTACAATTTCCGAGTACAGAATACATCGACTTTTGAAATAATTTCACGTACCTGTACGAACTTCTTTCGTGTTATTGTTAACTTGCTTAATCCGCCGAAAATCAACTTCGTAGACACGCTAGACATACAGCAGTCACCATCAACTACCTAGATATTCACAATTTATTCTCATAGCATAATTCCGTCACGCACAATCACAAGTCACAACACTTACATGAAAATAAACGTAAAAAAAATCGCTCAGAACCGAATTGTATCAATATAACAATGAATGAGTTTTGTTTTGATAGATTTTATATTGATTAACCTCAAATCAAACCTGTATCGCAAAAATCAAAACCGACTGTTTGTAAACAAATAAACCTGACAGAATGTAATGCCTCTCACTTCAAGTAAAAATCGCAACATAGGAGAGTTCTTAAAATTAGTCGTATTACATCTCGAGGCTCGGTAAGTCAGAGAGAGACCGATATTGGCCGTCCTTCTCGCACGTATGGTGCCTAGGCGCAGCCTATTATTTTGATTGTGTGCGTATATTTTCTATCTTCGTGTGCACTGGGCAAGAATATGTATATAGTTCACGGACATGTCTACACAAACGCACTGTGTGAGTGTGTGTGTTTTTGTAGGCTCTTATCGCCGTTGCCTTACCTCTATGGGGCTTGGGCAGCCGCGCGCTAGGCTAGCTAGCGCGCGCGCAAATTTAAATCGCCGCGAGCTCCGTTAATATAAATATTTATGTGGATTTCTTTCAGAAAACATGACAAATTATTATAATGAAGACGAAAAAGTATATGTAGATGCTGTTCTGCTAGGGTAGGCAGTGCCTATTTGCCTATATGGAGTGCACGCCACTGCCATACATGTAATATTTAATATAATATTTTAGCCTATATAATGTCCCACTGCTGGGCACAGGCCTCCTCCATTAGCTTTCGGTGAAGGAAAACATCGTGAGGAAACCTGCAACCTGCATACATCCGCGAAGGAATTCAAAGGTGTATGTGAAGTGCCCAACCCGCTTAGGGCCAGCGTGGGGACATACATAAATACATACATAATATATTAAATAAATAAATATCTTGGGACTTGGGACATTTACACAAATCGACCTAGTCCCGCGGTAAGCTCAATTAAGGCTTGTGATGTGGGTACCAGGCGACGATATATATAATAGATTGATACATATAAATACTTAAATACATAGACAGCCATGATCAAGGAACAAATATTTGTGATAAATAAATACACAAAGAATGCCCTCGCTGGGATTCGAACCCGGAACCTCCAGCTTCGTAGGCAGGGTCACTACCAAAGTACCAACTAGGTTACGGAGGCTGATAGCAGCATCTGATATCCAAAATAGGGAGTACATTTGCAAACAAAGAAAGCTGAGTAATTCCCGAAACAATTGAACTTTTGTACACCTTATCTTCTTAGTAATAAGAGCCATGAATGGTCAGTTAATTGTGTTGGCGGTACTATTGAAAGTTCGTTGGATCTTGAGTCATTCGGTCCTTCCTTGGTGTATGGGTCGTGGGCGGCGGTGACTCGTAAATTGCCTTGAATTGGAATTTATTTCTTGTATAGTCATGTTCCGCCGCAAAAGTAATCGATGTTATGTTACTTTGAAAAAAAAAGGAATAAAGAAAGAAAATTTACTTTATTAGCACAATACAACTTATAATGGTTAACTATAAATAACAACATATAAAAACAGATTGCGCTAAATGGGCTGCACTCAGCTTTTGTGTCACGAAATGAGCCACAGGGCACATAGCTCTCCGAATCGCTAAACTGAAGTGGTAGTGGGTGGTGGGTGGGGCACATTGCACGTAGAATCGATAGCCGTTGGGGCGGATGGTGCAGCGTGGGTAGGCCCCTACAAGGTGGACTGATGATCCAGAAGGTCGCATGGATGCGCGTGGCGCAGGACCGGTCATTGTGTCAATCTTTGTGGGAGGCCTATGTTCTGCAATGGACGTCTTTCGGCTGATATGATGATGATGATGATAGTCATTTCATGTACTCATGTATTCATTCATCAGCATAAGAATTACGCCTTGCAAGAAAATGAAGAAACGGAAATTTCGCTGAAGGGTTTATATGTATATTAGACTGTCTATAGGTGGCAGTAGAAAAGGACGGCAAATTTAAAAATTCTAGAGTACTAGACCATATCTGTCGCTATACGGCAAAAACGAAGATATTACTTCTCAATGCAACAAATAATCGCGAAGTTACAAAAGTATAGTACATTACGAGTTACGACACAAGTGCGAAAAACATGAAATTCGAAACGGGTATCGATGTTTTAAAACACGACCGATAGGGAATGTTTTAAATCGACACGAGTTACGAATTTCGTTTTGCACGTGTCTCGTACGACGTTTTTTAGTCTGAGATGGCCCTCAGAAGTTTTGGACCTGACGTAAAATTACACACTTATTCTCGCACTAGAGCCTAAAAAGGCACCATCTGTACTAAAAAAGAGATTAAAGCGAATAAGCAAATACAGTTATAAAGATGATCACTCCGCGGTGTTTTATGCGTGAGCGCACAGAGACGCACGATTGCGCACCAGCCTGCGCACACGCATATACAAGTGTACAATTTAAGGAGCTATGGTAGGTCACATGAAAATGATGAAAATAACACGAAAGATACATGTATCTTTCAAAGGCCCCAACAGTTGATTACAACTGTGTCCCACAAGATATTAAAAAGGTGGTCTGTGACGCCGCAGTTTTTACGAACAGACTAAAGAAAATGCTCCTTGAACTCGCATGTTACAACATAGCTGAATTTTTACAAAGATATCGTTGACTCTCATCCTCACTACTGTTACGTAATAAACATTATTAAAAATAAAAAATAAAAGAAACGCGAAACATATTATATGTATTCATATTGTGTACCTATTCATATAAGAATGTAGGTAATGATAATTAATTATGACCTGTAAAATGTATATTTTACCAATAAAGAATTTGAATCTTTCGTTACGGATCTTCGATTGAATCTTTAGCATCTTTCAGTTTATTATATGTAAAATACATTGTAACATAAGTTTCGCATTATTATATTATCAGTTAGCTAAAAAGGTTGAAATTATAACTATGGCGAAATACTTACAAATTGAAATCATTAATTTATGGTCTATGTGACGTGAACGTGAAATGAACGTCAGTTTTGTTTTTTTTTCGAAAGTTACATGTAATCTATAAGAAAAAAACGAAACTTTTGAAAGAAACAACATTAATCTTTCGCTATTTTCATCGCTATAACTATAACCCACGCAAGTACGAGATACTCTGGCTAATACTTCAAGGGAAAATTCGTGAGGGTAGGAGCCCGATCCAAGAAGGCACTCTTGGTTGAGAAATCTTCGTGACTGGTTCAGTTCTAGCACTCGTGGATTATTCCGTAATGCCGTCAACAAAGTTAGAATAGCCATGATGTCTTCTAACTGTCATTAGAAGAGGAACCAGAAGAAAAAGCTGAAGACGGTATGTAACACTAAATTCGATTCTATTTGTTTGTTTAATTATTATTTTTACTTTGTAAAAGGGCCCACATGCGAAGCTAAATAAAGGCTTGTAAAAGATCTACGAAACATGACCCAGGAATCGGAACCGGTTTTTTAGAAAAACCTCGAATTGGCCTAATATTTTAAAAAGTTATGTACTCTTTATGGAATCCTCAATGTGCTATGTAATTACTTATTAACATCGAATTTTTAATTACCCTATTCATGAAGAGTTTATACTGGGTGGCCCATTCAAATCGGTCAGTATGGGAAAGTCTGAAACTATAAGACATACGAAGATTTATTCTTAGGAACCATGTCATTGATTTTAATAATAAGAAAAACTGCGTTTGTAAATAAAAAAGTTTTTTTTTTCTTAAGATTTACACAATAAACACCTAGTAAAATAAATTTAAGTACGGTGAAACCAATGAATTCCATTCATTTTAGACATCATGTTTCTTATAGACATTTACTGCTTAAGACCTACACAAACGATATCTGAATAGAAATAGTGTATGTTTATTTTTTTCAAAACATCCGGGTTTCGATTCCCTGGCTGGGTACAGTTTATTTTTCAAATGTATGAATGCAGTTTTTCTTTTTATCAAAATCGGTGACATGGTTCCTAAGAACAAATCTTCGTATGTCTTATAGTTTCAGTCTTTCCCATACTGACCGATTTGAATGGGCCTCCCTGTATACCGAAGAACGAAAATAAAAACAGCTTTTTGTATGAAGCGAATACCGGTATCCAATCCCTGACCATACCATCATTATTCAAGGTCGCTCCTCGTGCATCGTCCATTCAATGCGATAATGGCTGCGTGCACGCACTGTTAAACGATATCATGATCCCATGATGGGCTGATGAATTAATTCGACACGATAATGCTGATTTAACAATGTCTTGAACAATTATAATTAGAAAACAAGTTCCTGTCGAAACAAAAGGTCGAAACGAGTGGCGATCAATCAAAACACGACCAAAGAATGTTTTAAATCGACCCGAGTTACGAATTTCCTTTTCGCATGCGTGGTTTTTTATTATGCGACATTTTCGCAGGGGAGTATGACGACGTGACTAAAACCTGACCTGATATTGATGGCGGATACCAAAGAAAAAGAAGGGGAAGAAGGAGGATGACCTGTAGGCTTAGCACAGGTTTAGTGCGACAATATGTCGCCGCGAGATAGACTATCCATCCCTCTTTTGTTCATATAGTTAGTAAAAGATGGAGAATCTCGCGGCGACATACTGACATACCAATCATGTACTAAGCATACTGGATTGATAACATCAAAAACTGGACCAACATCAAAGACGCGGTCACGCTGAAAAGGCGGGCCAAGAATAGAGAACATTTTGCAAAGGTGGCCACCGACGCCAGATAGGGCATGGCAACAGAAGAAGAATATCAAAGAAAAAAGACTGAAGTCTACCAACGCCGGCTTAAAGTATGGTCATGGGCAAAAGCGCCTAGCACCAAGCTTTGTAACAGATACCCGAGAAATTCGACTGGTGTCCACTAAGCTGGAGTGGCCGAGTGTTTTAGGCATCAGCCGCGAAAGCTGAGAACCTGGGTTCAAATTACGGCTGCCGGTATCCGTGTTACCCGCGGACACTACACGTATCCTTAACACCGGCGGTACTAAGAACCCTAACGACACAAAACGCCAAGAAACGTTTCCACTTAGAAACGTTTCCAACACGACAGAGAACTTTAAGACACGGGTGTACCCGTGTCTTAATTACACGTTCCAAACGGGTAAGAAACCCGTTTCCCAGTAGCAAAGAAACGGGTACGCGAAACCCGGGCACGACCGAGAGCCCTAGTTCAAATCCTAACTCCGGCGGACATTGCCGTCACATTAAGGTGCGTTTAAACCAAAAGAGCATTTTGCTGTTCTAGCGCCCGTTCTAAGAAATCAACCAATCACGTTTTGTGTACCGATCGAATTTCGTAGAGTGGGAGGTTAGAACAGCGAATGCTCTTTTAGTTTAACCGCACCTTTACGTACATTTTCTTTTCCTTCTGGCAATGACATTCCTTGACACGCTTCACTGATAAGGACAAGGTCGTATCTCGTCATCATCATACACTAATCTATTGTTATCTCTGGACCATGACATTCAAAGTTCGTGTGCTGTCATCTCCTGAAAGATGAGATAAGGCATATAAATGTCATCGTGAGCTAATCGGGAATCGGGAGTAACCCGACTGGGGAGTTTCGTGTACAGAATACCAGACCTACATGAGGCGTGCAATCCCGGGAATAACATGTATGCAATTACGGGATTATAATGTCAAATCCCATGATTGCATACAAATGAATCCCGGGATTGATGCCCTAGTGAGGGCTACGTATGCGTATGCTGCCATCTCAATTTGTGGGTGTCGTAAAGAGTCGACCAAGGGATTAAAGTATCTGACCATTCGTTCATGAAAATTGATGATGGGCAGCATCATCATCATCAGACCCTACTGCGTTTGCCAATCCTCTTACCCAGCGTGGTCATTACTTCCTAATACGTCCATATCTTGTTTAAGTCCAGGTAGGCAGCGCATAGGCGATTTTTTGATCACTATGTCCATGGGCCTCAGTTCCTGCTTTCCATTAGGTGGGCTGAGAGCTTAGTTGTCTATCTTCGTCACATAAAAAAAAACTATGCCAGAAGACAGTTCGCACGAGCGCTAAATAAAAAATGTGTGATTAGTGATTACAGTAGAAGAGTCTGCTTTGAGACGAGGTCAACAATTAACCTCAATCATGATTGATTTGAGTTCAACGTCCTCTTGTCTGATCGGTTTTGCTGTTCTAGTCATACTTACGAGCGATAAGATTACACAGATAAGCTAAGAATTAATGGCTGATCTAAAATGTATAGATAAGGTTTTATAATTCAAAATATGTCTAAGGTAAATAGTACATTACTGCAAACGCCGGGAACCCAAACTTTCCTAAGTTTGTCACTGCGTCACTTCAAAGAAGGTGTGCTTTGTTCCAAGAACAAAGTTTTCTGATTTTCGTAAACATTTTTCCATAGATAGAAAGAACAAACAAGGTATGGAAAAAAACCTTAAATGGGTGAATCAACTTTTTTCTGTCTGTTATTGCCATGGTTTGGTCGCAGGGCTACTGTTATAGGAAACACGATATATTCACGAGTTAACGACCCAATTTACGTGTAATTGAACGACGTTAACGTAAAGCGGAGTCACACTGACCTATTTAGTTTCGCCATGTCACTCGCCGCATTATGACGAATCCTTTTGATACTGTATCGATTGTGACGTTGTGCTGAATTGCCAAATTGCCGAATATATAAGGGCCATTTTTTTTCAAAGTTCCCCCCACTTTTTTGGTTTCGGAACTTCGAATACCTATGATTTCCAATCAGAATCGTGAGCTCTTTCGATGCTGATAGGAGAACATTTCTGTCTCAAGGTTTTTTTTCATTTCGTAACCATTTGTTTTATAAGGATAGAAAGAGCTCACGTTTCTGAGTAGAAGTCAAGTCATTTAAAAATACCTAAGTTAAAAAAAGAGCCCATAAGGGTCGTATATTCATTCTCATTTGTTGATCATCATAATCATCACCCAATTTTGTCCACGGCTGGACATAGGCCTCTCCTATTACCCATGCGTATGGATGCTTTAGGTTAGGAGGTAATCCCCATAATCGCCACCATGTGCAAGCGGCCTGGCGATTGCGGTAGCCATTATGATGATGCCGCTGCCCATCATCCAATAACCCAGCAGTGGACTTAGAGAGATGAACTTACCTACAAGCTCTTCCAATTCTTAGCAGGCCTACCAATAACTTGGAATTTTGTAAAGGAGCATCCGTCCCTATCACACTAATCACGCCTTTTTTGGAGTGACTGAGACAAATTGTCGAAATGTATGAATTTCGAAGTTCGGTAAAATAACCCAAAAAACATCGTAGATACACGAGAGTATCATTATCATACCTATAGAAAAACTATACAAAATAACAACATCCACTCTTTTCACTTAGTTTTTTCTAAACCAGGTTTCCAATTACGGTTTTTTGACCATCATTCAACAAAGCGAAGGAAACACGTTAGAAACGCCTTTGTCCAAGTAACCGATTTCCACAGAACCAATTACCCAACACTTCGCTGCCCCAATGTTAGAAGGTTCTATGTGCACTTGGACCAACTTTAAATTTGAACATTGTCATTGTCACATTGACATTCAGGCCATATAAATTACCCCAAAAATTTTAACATAAAAGCTTGTAACCTTGGGGTAGCGACTCTTAAAAAAACGTCCAAGCTCGAGTCGAATTTGCGCATTGAGAATTCCGTACCTTGATAGTCGTTCTGCTGGTGGTAGGACCTCGTGCAGAGTCCGCCCGGATAGCTACCACCGTCTTACCCGTTAACCTGCCGCTAAATAGTAGTGTTTGCACTGCTGTGTTTCGGTTTGGGGGTAAGATAGCCGGTGTAATTACTGGCATAGATAGAGGAAATCCATCTAAGTCCTCAGGGTAGGCAGCTCATAGGCGATTTTTTGATCGCTATGTCCATGGGCCTCATTTCCTGCTTTCCATCAGGTGGGCTGAGAGCTCAGTTGTCTACCTTCGTCACATAAATAAAGAGGGTACAATTTTATTCAATCGACCCTAGTCTTGACAGACAGACGGACGGACAGCGATATTATCTTGTAGGATTTTTGGATCGATGAAAAAAAAATGTACATAGTTTACTGATAAAAACTTAACGTCCATCTTGTTTCGAAGTTACCCATATGATGGAAACGATCGTAGTGTTGTTTTCATTGAGTCCTTATTAAGAATAAATATGTTTAAAAAAGACCCCTGTACAGGAGACTTCAATCCCTTAGTTGACTCTTACGACACCCACGGGAAGATTTAGGGTGGTGGCATAGTACATTACGACACAAGTGCGAAAAACATGAAATTCGAAACGAGTGGCGATGTTTTAAAACGCGACCGAAGGGAGTGTTTAAATCGACACGAGTTACGAATTTCCTTTTTGCACGTGTCTCGTACTGCTCTTACGACGTTTTTTAGTACAGAAGTACAGATAGCCCTCCGAAGTTTTGGACCTGACGTAAAATGAGCCACTTCTCGCACTAGCGCCTAAAAAAAGGCACGTTCTGCACTAAAAATGTATTCTTACGTCCATCACCTGCAGGCTTAGCACATGATTGGCGCGACAGTATGTCGCCGCGAGATAGATCTCCTGTCCTTTACTAGCTTTATTAACAAAAGACGGACGGATAATCTATCTCGCGGCGAGATACTGTCGCGCCAATCATGTGCCTGGTCCCTACGAGATTTTTTCACAAAATTAAAATGAGCAGCAACTCTATTAGTGTTCGCATTCACTAAAATGCACTGTATGCTCTTTTGTTTATTCTCGGATGATTTATTTTGACAACGGCAACGACCTCATTGCCGTCTGCGCCCACGCATTTGGCCTGCTACCGCGAACACCGAAGTTCGTAAATTTCGTAGATTTGTCTTTGTCACTCCAACGTAGTCGTCATTAGAGTGACAGAGAAAAATCCACGAAATTTGCCCGAATGTTCGCGGTAGCAGGCCTGACTGTCAGCGAAATGTGGGTCAGGAAAATGACACGCGGAAAAACGTAGAATAGTACATTTCCTAACTAGTGCGTCGCCCTCGTTTCACTCGGGCTCCAACTTTCACCCTCGCCGAAAAAAAAGTTTTTGCATGTGTAAGGGACGATTTTTTTTCATAAAAAGTGCGTCAAAAAGAGAAATTACCGCGCGCGAAGCGTGCGCAAAGTTCGTTTTTGCGCACTAGTTAGGAAAAAATTCATCGGTAACCCAAAAACAGAATGATTTTTTATTCACTGTCCAAATTGTAGAGGGCTAATTCTTAGGTTATATTGATGAAGTTTAACTATGGCACTGACATCGTATTCCAGAAAAAAATCAGATGTTCTCTACATTTCCGCCTACTAATATCTTTCTCGAATCTGAAGTTCCAGATTCTTCAATTTCGAGTTATCAATCTATCAGTTTCTTCGATTTTTGATAATTCTTGCAAATAATACTGAACTCTGCTATTTATATTAGTTAATAGACTATTGTCTGGCCAATTCTCGTAAATAATATTCAACTATTAGTTATGTGTTTACTTTCTAAAGCCCTTGTAACGCTTATGTCCGGGTCAGATGTGTGGGATGGCAGTTTGTTACATCTTGCATCATCTCATCGCGAGTCACTTTCGATGTTATTTAGTGTCAATAAGTAAGTACCTACTATACGGCAATAACGTATACAAGGTTCTGAGTTATGTACAAACCTTCAGCACTTTGCAACTTATACGTCGTGTCATCGTATTATAATGCTCGCGAGCATTGCGAAAGATTTTAATGGTGTATATCTTTAGAGTCCATTATGTAAAGTATTTTTCTCAAACTTGCTACGGAATGTTGATGTTACTTACTTTAAATTAAACCCGGAAATACTATGTATCCGGTGGCATATGCTAAGATGATATGTAAAGAGATTTCATGCATTTATTTCACACCTAGGACTGCAAACAAACTGTCTTTTGTTTTGAAACGTCAAATTGTGACACTATGTCTTGACATTCAGCCACAGAAAAAAAAAATAACCTAAAAACTAATGTCTATCTATACCACCAGGTAAAAGAATACCTCAAACAGATTAAAAAAAAAGTTAGGCGCGAATGTTTTTTTTTTTAATGTTTTACGATACTGTACTATTGGTTTATTTACAAATCAAATAGTATGGTTCAGCGAAATCAGTTAGTTTTATTTCACGGCAAGTTTGAGAAAAGCACTATACAAATCTCGGCGAGAAACAGGGTTACAGGCCGCGTATTTCCTATCTGGCCTCAGTTCCTTCGGCCAGATATATCTACTTGGCCTGTAACCCTTCGTTTCCCGTCCTCTATAGTAATGTACTATAAATTTTACTGTATTATAAATATGTTGGGATTCGGCTTGGTTTCAGAGGTAATCTAACTTTTTTCGAAATAAGTTTCTCGTTGTAACTACATACCTATTTAACCTAATAAAAGTTATTTTTGATTACAATGCTACCACAATGTGTTCTAATCTTTACTATATATCACACATTTTGTATGTGAATCTATAAATAAGAATATACTTGAACGTAACAACCTGTAACTAAAATTAAAATTAAATCTTTGACGATTTGTTGCTATGATTGAATGCTGGCAATGTTGAAAAGTAGGTATTCAAAAAGTGTAAAAAAGTGGGTAAAACTTAAGTAAGGATTATATAATAACATTATTATCAATACCACTTTTCAATAATAGTCGAAGAATGGTAGACTGGTAGTCTTGTCAGGCTGTAAAAAAGCAAATGGTTGTATCGCGTGTCGCATAAGGATCACTTACCTTAGCTACGATAAGTAGGTCAGATATAGTTGGAATAGATTATCTCATTAAGGTGCATTTAGACCAAACGAGCACTCGCTCATTCTATCCCCCACCCTACGAAATCAACGAATTTCGACGAATCGCGGTTTGTGTCATCATCATCAGCCTATGTTAGTCCACTGCTGGACGAAGGCCTCTCCTATTAAACTATGCGTATAGATGCATTAAGGTCTCTGCCCACTAGACCGCAGCACACCACGACCGCGGTTTGTGTAACAAACGAATTTCGTAGAGTGGGGGACAGAATGAGCGAATGCTCGTTTGGTCTAAATGCACCTTTAGCTATGCACTTATAGAATTTATGCAAAAGGGCGTATCATTATAGCACGAAAGTCTTTTGAACCGAGTATAAAAAAGGAGGCTTTTAAATTCGAAACATTTTTTTTAAATTGAAAAGCTTGAATCTCCATATCACACTTAACGAGAAACTGGTCTTAATCGCGTTAACTTACGTTTAAAGGTGCATTCAGACCAAGCGAGCATTCGCTATTCTATCCCCCCACTCTACGAAATTCGATCACTACACAAAACGTGATTCGTTGATTTCGTAGAGTGGGGGATAGAATAGCGAATGCTCGTTTGGTCTGAATGCACCTCTATATTATCCTGACGTTTCGGGCATGTTATACCCGTGGTCGCAACGACGAGTGTATGACCTGTTGGCAGCAGGATTAAGAGACCCATATTATGTCGTTAAAATATGAGTGATACTGATAATCGAGAAATTTTAAATCAATATACAGTGTGAGGCCTTTAACACGGGAGAAAAATGAAACGAGTGACTCCTTAGACTATCGGCAATAATCCTGTAAAGGTCCCTTCAGGTCACTTGTTTCAAAGTGGTTAAGTTCGGAGATATTGTCATTCAAAGCTATGGACCTTTAGTACTGGATCTTGGCATCACGATGTCGTAGCTTGTCAGTCGCAAGACATCTTGATAGTTTTTATTTTTACACTAATTTGTTACGGTTTTAAAAAAAAAAATTACATTTTGCAATGATTCAAAAATGATAAGTTATTTATAACTTTTAACTCAAGTAAATGAAATCATAATAATGAAAAATACATGAACAAAAAATTACAAAAAAATTTTTTTTTTTTTAATTACAATATGTGGGAATGATTGTTGATCAGCTTATTAATGCACCGTTTAAATTTTCGCTCCGGTTGTAGGCCACACACTGTATTGTTTCTCGATATCTCTGAGAATCCATAGCCGATTTTTTTTCAATCGAACGGGGATAAATCACTAGTGGTTAGCTATTTGTGTTGGCGATGGTACCTACGTAGTTATGTAATACGTAATGTTTTATGGGTGGTAATTAGGTCATTATTAATACAATTGGCCAATGGCTGAGTTGATTGTGCCAAGTTATAGGCAGAGTATACTATGTGGGTACATTAGATATGATAGATTAGGTTTATTTTCGTTGTTCATTGGTAGATAGATATACTGGCTGGTATGTCACATTTTGATGCGAGAAGAAAGTCGTTTAAAAGGTTAATTCATACTTTTTTTGCAATTATTTGATACTGCCAATTTTCATGAGGGATCATCCATTAATTACGTCACACCAATTTTATGATATTTTGACCCCTCCCTCCCCCCCTTGTCACACTTCGTCACAATTAACTACACCCTCCCCTCCCCCCTTAGTGTGACGTCACATGTAGATTTTTAGTTTAGGAAGGTAAAAATTACCACATCACTTTTTAACTAACTTTTTATTAGGATTGCTTAAAACGTAAAATTAACGTAGAGAAAATTTACCTATTCTTCCTCCGTTCAAGGATTTTGGATTTTCTATTCTTTTATGTTCACCTATTCATGTATGTGAGGATTGTGACGTCACAAACATAGAACTCCTCCCTCCCCCCTGTCACGATATGTCACATTTTGTGGACCCCCTCCCTCCCCCTTGAGGTGTAACGTAATTAATGGATGATCCCTGATCATAAATTCTAAAAAAAGAAAGAAAATACGTCGGCTTAGATAGAAACAAAGCTAACAAATATCTCCCAATAAAGAGCACGTGGATTCAACGATCTAGTTGGCTTCGGCCCAAGGTCCTCTAGACGGTGAGGCGTCGTAGAACCGCGGACCTAAAGTACAAGACACACCTGCTGCGTGTGCGTTGTAGCGTATGTAAATGTCATATTAGATGGCACACCGCTTGCGGGGCTTGCACGCGCGCGTGACGTGCAAGCTGTGTGCCATCTACTATGACATTTCCGATGCTACAACACACACGCGGACGTGCACGTGCTGAGAACGCAACTGGAGTGACTTGGTCTTTAAATATATAGATTTAGGTTAATATTTGTGTATGTATATTGTGATTTTAGTTTTTTTTTCTTAATTTACGACCCCGTACCAACTTTATCACTCTATTCCCAATAGTTGTGTGGTAGAGAATGCCTTATAGCATTAAGTCCGCCTTTTGTTACCCCTGTTTTGTGCAATAAAGTTTTAAATAAATAAAGGCTTGTATCCGTACAATGTTAAATATGAAGGTGCATACAGACCAAACGAGCATTCGCTATTCTATCCCCCACGACCCCCACTCTACGAAATCAACGAATCACGTTTTGTGTAACGATCGAATTTCGTAGAGTAGGGGGTTAGAATAGCGAATGCTCGTTTGGTCTGAATGCATCTTTAGACTAAATATGAAACGCTTAGTCATATCTCCCATTAATTTACTGCTTTTGACTACAGTAGTCAACTTCTGACGTACATTAACACTAAATTACAGAAAACTATTAACGTTCATTTAATGGAATGAAACGTGAATAATCGGTATAAATAGCGTCGCATGTCTATTACGTACAGGGCGGTGAACTGGTAAGCGATACTATGGACAAACAAATACTGAGACGCCTAAATAAATAAAGATAATCTTTCGCCGCCATTTTGAAAAAATCTGAAACGGTATCTGAATCATTACTGATCTTCTATTAATATCTAGTAAATGGCCTTAATATTTAAGACTGTAAATATTTTATGATTTATTTAATAGTTAAGTAAGTCATTGTAAGAATTATCTTAAGGACATTTTGTGTACGCCAAACGGCAAAGCATAGTAATGCCTTATTTACAGGGTGACTTCAAATTGGTGATACACAGTCATAAAACATGAATCTGTTAATGGTTTTGAACAACTTTTACTATGGGACCAAATATGAAAACTCAAAAAAACCGACACTTCCATTGAAATGTGCTACGATAAGTTGACCAAAATGTATGGAAGCGTCGATTTTTTTTTAGTTTTCATATTTGGTCCCATAGTAAAAGTTGTTCAAGACCATAAATAGATTCATGTTTTATTATTTTGTATCACTAATTTGAAGTCACCCTGTATAATAATTATGATTTTATCCATCACTGTATAGTGTACCAATGTTTCAGAAATAAACACATTGAACTTGAACTTCTATGAACACCGATGTTCTTAAATTTCGGCGCTGGTATACATTATACCTTTATGCTAAAACGGAGCCCTTAACTTCTGTAGAAAAAGTTGAAAATCATTTTTCCTAACTAGTGTGGAAAAGTAAGCTTTGCGCACGTTTCGCGTTCGTAAATTTCTCTTTTTAAGGCACTTGTTATGAAAAAAGTCGTTCAATACATGTGTATATTGTGTATAAACTTCTTTTTATTGGATTTAGCGATTCTCTCGTCTTATTACTAGTTTGTCTATGCCAGTAGAGCAGGGCCATGTCGGGCGGGGCACGATAGCATGGATAAAGCCACTTATCTTTCCGAAGGTTGCACACATGTCATATGTAATTTGCTAATTCGTTGAAGCACGACTGTAAAGTAGTTGCTAATTTGCAACTCGCTAACCCTATCTTATGCCGTGTGGTGACGGCAGTAAGAATACATTTGTCACCACCCCAACTCCTCCTGCGGGTGTCGTAAGAGTCGACTAAGGGATTGAAGTGTCACTGACAATTTTACAAGATTGATGATGGGCAGCAGCGTCATCATAGTGGACACATTACTGCGATCGCCAATCCGCTTGCCCAGCGTGGCGATTATGGGCATTTACCTCCTAATGCGTCTATACGCATAGTTAATAGGAGAGGCCTACGTCCAGCAGTGGACTAACATAGGCTAATGATGATGACGATAACCCTATCTTATAACCTCATAAGGCCCATCATAGTTTATTTTCCTACGTTTAATTTCTACCTTGTTCATGATGACTGGCAAGAGTGGCAAGTCAAATCAGCATCTTTTTTCGAACTGTCAAAACGACCAACACTATGGAATTTTATATAAAATACTCAAAAGTGACGTCACGTTTGAGTACTGCCAAATTACCTACTCATTTATGTTCTTTTCAATTTATTAAATAGAAGTTCTGTACAATAATTACTGCAATCTACGTCTTAGTAATAATTTCTTCGTGTATTATGTCGTGCATTATGTTCAATTAGTACATTACGACACAAGTGCGAAAAACATGAAATTCGAAACGAGTGGCGATGTTTTAAAACACGACCGATAGGGCGTGTTTTAAATCGACACGACACGAATTTCGTTTTTGCACGTGTCTCGTACGACGTTTTTTAGTATAGATGGCCCTCCGAAGTTTTGGACTTGACGTAAAATGACCCACTTCTCGCACTAGAGCCTAAAAAGTACACCATCTGTACTAAAAAAATATTTTAACTACAGTCATCATCCCTATTATGTGAAATTGTGAATTGGTAAGAATTTTGTTTGTTTCAAAAAGCGACGAACAAAAGAAACCACAAAACGTGATTGGTTGATTTCGTAGAGCGGGGGATAGAACAGCGAATGCTCTTTTGGTCTGAATGCACCTTTACGACGATAGGGTTCTATGTTTCATCGGGGTACACTCAATCAATTAGCCACCCTAGGCCACTCTAGACCCGTGTCACAGTGACTACTAGATGGATATTTCTAAAATATCGTACTTAATTGTTGTTACAAACCTGACTTTTTTTTTTTTATTTCACGCTAAAAGTAAAAAAGCTCTTACGGCCCGGCCACGACATTGGTATAAGGCGACCAGCGGCGAGCGAATCCATGAGTTGGAGCGGGATGCCGATGATGGGTACGAGAGGGAGCACCATACGTTTTCCGCTAAGCCGGTCGCCTTAGACCGATGTCGTGGCCGCGGCGTTACGGGCACTATTTGGTATAGTCTCATCCAGTATTGTTGTTACG
This sequence comes from Thaumatotibia leucotreta, assembly GCA_025490895.1. Taxonomy (NCBI): domain Eukaryota; kingdom Metazoa; phylum Arthropoda; class Insecta; order Lepidoptera; family Tortricidae; genus Thaumatotibia; species Thaumatotibia leucotreta. Next base: position 100,438 of record JALPQI010002276.1, read on the forward strand.
GTATACAATTTTTTTTTGATAGATTGATAATGTATGTAACCGTCAGCCCCACAACACGGCTGTCATGTTTGTGCGCGAGTGACAGGTCGACGTGTGCGCCGGCGCAGCTCGCGTGCGCGTCGACAAGACTTGTCACAAGTAGGGTTGCCAACTGTTGTGTATGGAAAAGGTTACATACAGGGTGTTTGGGATAACGATGTAGGAATTTCTGGAGGTGGTAAAGGAGACTAATTGGAAGAGTTTGACTTATTTTATTTACCTTTAGTTTAATATGTGACAGTTTTTTTTAAAATCACGTTTTTCAAAATAATTAGTTTTGCACCAAAAATTTACTTAAAAAGTTAAATTTAAAACAAAATATCCAATAAATAGCATTTATTTTTTTATAATTAACGTAACAATTAGTTGAGTAATAAATAAAAAAAAACTGAACTCTCACTGCCACCCACATTTTTTTTAAATAATTTTTCTAGTTCATCATTACTGATTTCTAACAGTAAATTAAACTTTATCGGCCTGTGAAAAAAAAAGTAGTCGGGATATGAGTCTTCCTATTCGTGTAAAAACATGCTTGATTTTCTAGGTTTTGATTACAAAAAAAGTACAACAAAATAGCAATTAGTCTAAAAGTTATCGTCGATCAATTGTTGAACGCCGTCACCAAACAAAATAAGTTTCTTGTAGTTAATAGGCAAGTGTGAGTTCAATTTTTTTTTTATTAAAAAAAACTGTCACATATTGGACTAACGTAAATAGGGTTCAAACTCTTCCAATTAGTCTCCTTTACCACCTCCAGAACAACAAAATTCCTACATCGTTATCCCAAACACCCTGTATAATTGCATGCAAACGGTGGCTGCGCCCACATTCTGGGAAATAAAATAGTTCATAAATGTGTTGAAATGTTGATTTACAATTAGCTGTAAGATACACTAGGCAGCCATTTATGAACTATTTTTTTAGCAATACACTAGAGTGCTTCTTATTTTTGCAATTTTGTAGGATGTTCGAACCAATAAAAGTTCAAGTGCGAAGTTCAAGAAAGGCAAAATGATTAGTCGTTTTTTCATTACTTCGGTAGCGACCCCTAATTTTTGTTTATAATAATTGGAAAAAAAAAAACAAATATGGTTTACTTATCAAATAACAAAATGAGAGGGTGCCCCATAGAATTTTGCAATCGGGAGAACGAAGAGTTCTTTTATTGGTTCGAACATCCTACAAAATTGCGAAAATAAGTAGCACCCTACTGAATACACTGTGTCTCCCTTTGTAATTTATTTAATTGCTATATTCATAATTAATCTGTGTAGAAGTACCAAAATAATTTGCTAAATATGTGCCGCTTACTTTATACACGCTCATACAAAAAGTCACGAATGTGATATATTATTGGCCGGCACTGTATAGCGGGACGGTTGACAGCCCTAGTCACAAGTGTCAGCGTTCAGCTATGAGATAATTTAGTGCCGGTCGTGTTGCTTGATCTAATCAGCGTAATCGAATTAATGTAATTACTATTTGAATGTATCCTTGTAAATCGCGTGAATGTGCATTACACACATCACATTACATCATCAGCCAATTTTAGTCCACTGCTGGACGTACGGCTCTCCTGTTAACAATGCTAATAAGTTGGGATAGCGACAAATGTATTCTTATTAAAATATTTATCAAACGGTTTACTCACTTATCGACTAAAATTACGTGAGTAACCCGTTTGATAAATATTTAAATATGTTTGAGTCTCACGTTACCTAGTTATAATTCAAAAAATTTTATGTATTCTTACTACCGTGACAATACATTTGTCATCCCTTACTCTTCCCGCGGGCGAGAGCCGAATAAGTCACTCTTTCATTCTTTGTTAGAAAATTGATGATGGGCAGCAGCGACATCATATCATAGTGGACACATTACTGCGATCGCCGATCCGGTTGCCCAGCGTGGCGATTATGGGTATTTACCTCCTAATGCGTCTATAACGCATAGTTAATAGGAGAGGCCTACATCCAGCACTGGACTGAGATAGGCTGATGATGTGACAGCGTCTCAGTATTATCTTGTCTATGGTCTTATCTAAACAAATATGGGTGTCACAGATAAAAGGAAAGGCTAAAGGCGAGGCCGGTCAGTTTACATATACAATGTGTGCTTGAACTATTTAGCCATGTGTGGCTTGCTTGGGTGCGGAAAGTATTGGCATCTGGCAGCAACGTACGCCTATAGATTTCATGTGTTTTCAGTTTTCGAACAGTAGCAAAAAAACTTGAGTTGGCAAGTATCTGTTAGGTACAGTCGGGTTCAAAATTGCATGGACAGAATGCAATTCATTCATAAATCGTCCATGCATTTCTGAACGCCTCTGTACATTAGGTTTTACTCGATATACCTAATTACGTACAGCAGTAGCCGTATCATATTAGGTACTTTTAAATTTTAAAGTATTGGTTAGATTGGTTAGGTACGTTAGGTTCTAACGACAACAATTATTGAAATTATTTTATAACTTTCTTTCAGCACTATCAAGCCCATTTAATTTGTTACACAAAAACTTGATTTAAATCGTGTTGGCAGCGAACTGTTTAGCTCCTAAGTTAGGATAGTATTATTGTTAGCTTTAAGTTTATGGTTGGGGACTGAAAACCAGCGGCCTCGCTGAGTCCTAATCCATTTTGCTGCACAAACATATAATTTTGTTATTACCTATGTTTATTTACTTATGTTTGTCTGTGTAAGTGAATAAATTTCTTTTTATTTTTTTACTCAATACGTAAAGCATTCTTTCGCGCTTGCACTTTTTCCATTCCGTTACCACTTTCATGTTTTCATAAATTTTTCAAAAAATTTAATAAGTTTATATTTGGACAACATTTTCCTCCTATTAGGATCGAAAGAGCTCACGTTTCTGAGTAGAAATCATATGAATAACAAACACATTTATGTTACATGAAAATGGAGAACTTTGAAAAAAACTACGTTGTATAACTGTATTACTACAAATAAGTTTTTAGTAACAAATACGAAAGTGTATGCTACGAAATGGCCACATCTCAAGGTGGATTTACACCAAAAAAGCGAATGCTCATTCTATCCCCACTCTACGAAATTCGTTCGTTACACAAAACGTAATTCGGCGAAATTCGTTGATTTCATAGAGTGGGGGATAGAATGAGCATTCAATAGTTTGGTGTAAACCCACCTTCAGATCATTCTTATTCTTACTAATTGCATCCAAAATGCTTAAAGACGTCTATCTATCGCATATACGATATATGTACAAAATATCTACCCTTGTGTCATCGTCATCACCATCAGCCTATGATAGTCCACTGCTAGACATAGGCCTCTCCTATTAACTATGCGTAAAGACGCATTAGGAGGTAAATGCTCATAATCGCCACGCAGGGCAAGCGGATTGGCGATCGCAAGTAATGTGTCCACTATGATGACGCTGCTGCCCATCATCAATCTTTTATCAAATAATGGTCAGTGATACTTCAATCCCTTAGTCGACTCTTACGACACCCGCAGGAGGAGTTGGGGTGGTGACAAATGTATTCTTACTGCCGTCACCACACGGCCCTTGTGTAAACAACACTGTTATTTTCGTCGGTAACTTAGGTAACAAGTACCAAACCTCAACCCACTTACATATTCTGTTCGAGCGTCCTCGTCTAAGAAATATCGATTGTGTATACACTGGGCTATTTCGGTTTTTGACGCATCCACTCGATACGGGGCTAGATCAATAAATGTATAAAACCGGCCAAGAGTATTGTTCAGTCAAGTGCAAAAAGAAGTACCTATCGAAAGAATCCGCTCATAAATATGTTACGACGTTTTTATTTATTACACATAATTAGAGTGCACTAGGACATATTTTCGAACATTTTTGTATACCTACACCTTATTTTGTCTTTGACTGTTACATATCGGGCCATGCTTAGTGTAGGTTTCTGTAGTTATTCAAAAACGGCTGGGCCGATTATGTTCGAAATTGTTATATTTTAAAGTATTGTATAAGCCTAATATTCATGATTATGGCACTGGTCTCACCGCGAGCTACTAAGCTGTGAACTATCGGCTATAAACACGAATGGTAGCTGGGCGAGTATCGCCGTGTCTCTTTTATTTATTTTTAGCCGATAGTTCATAGCTTAGTAGCTTGCGGTGAGACCAGTGCCTATTTCATATTTTTTGGACCCACGGATCAAATGTTAGAGGGGCCGGGGGACAATAGTGGGAGTGGATGGTCTGCCAATATTGACTTAAGACAGAAACTTTATTTTAGGGCCCTTAACGAGACCCCACACTGCAGAATTACAGTAAATTGAAAATCATCTCCACTTTACTAGGGGAGGTACCTGAAAAAAAAAATGTTTTTGTATGTTTTATTATACTGCTTTGTGGGCGTGATTAGAGTAATATGTAGGCTGAATCAATTTTTTTCTGTCTGTTATTGCCATGGTTACGTTCGCGTGAGTTTTATCCACAATTATGCTACTTAAATTAGGCAAACATACATGTAGTGCATGTCTGTAGGTGGCGGTTGTACGTTGTTTCATAGACAACATTTTCGTAGAATATTGGTTCATAGAAAATGTTTCTCGTATTTTCATTTCATAGAATGATCATTTTGCAGAGCTCTTACATTGTATAATCTGGTTTTGTATATTTTTTATTGTTCAGATATGTAGTTCTTAGAATTTCATTTCGTAGCGTATTCAATCAAATATTATTAATTCGTATAGTATTTAGTGTCTATAACAGTTATTTCAAAAACTGACTATTCATAGAATGTTGTTTGTCATTGTATCAAACTTAATATTTTTTATTCAGTCGTAATTAAACTACAGAATTATCATTAAGTACTATTATACAAATGCAAAAGAAATACCTTTGTCCAAAGAATTTTAGTAAGCGATTTAGACCTGGGAACCGGTCGACGAAGCCCCGCTGCGCGGGGCTTCTATTTCTGCTCTAAGGGATAAAAGGTACCTAACGAACCTATCCAGGTTAGAGAAGGGGAGGTACAAATTTATTGTTTTTTAATGCGGGGGGCTTCGCCCCCCGAGCCCCCCTTGAAGGGGGCTACGCCCCCCCGTCCCCCCTTTTTTGGTTTCCCAAGGATGACGATACGTAAACAATTAATTAAAAGTAAGTAGGTATTTTATGTATCCGGGAAACTACACTCGAAACCTAACCAATCCAAGTCGGTTTTACCCTGATTTATTACTTGGATTGGTTAGGTTTCGAGGCTAGAACGGATTGAAAAGCTAACTAACCTAACCTAACCTACTTTGCCTACAACCTAGCTACTTTTTCTGGTAGCAGTTTTGGTTTTTTAGAGGGAGGGCGAATCAGTGTCTACTGAACAAAAATACATGTAATATGACTCATTAGGTAAGAATATTATTATGCAATAAAGTAAATAGTGGAACTGAATATTATATAAACTAGTAACTATAAAACAACAATCTATGAAATCAGTGCCTACAAAACAAAAATACATGAAATGTAATCCTAGTGTTTGGTTACTTTGTAAAATAAAAAAGTTAGATAGCAATATACATGGAACTGAATGTCTGTGAAATATTTTTTAAGCCATTGAATAGTCTATGAAACAATAATATTGGAACAGAAAGTATATGATCCAAATAATATATGAACAAATTTCTGTGAAACGAAATTCTATAAAACTTCTGTCTATGAAACAGTGTGCCACCGTAGGTGGCCCATTAAGGAAAGAACTTATTAACACCAGAAAAATGTATGATTGCAATTGCATAGTTTAAGTGGCACAGTTTTGCATAAAACCAGCGTGATGCAGGCGACCGTAACCATGGCAATAACAGACAGCAAAAAGTTTATTCACCCGTATACCTATACCAAATTACAAATTCTGGTATTAACGGCCAAAGAGCTATGCTGCGAACAAACAGACGGACAGACGAACGTGGCGATACTATTAGGGTTCCTAGTTTACTACGGAACCCTATAAACCTTAAAAACTTTCCATATTTTTATAGTGGAACCACCGAATCGAAAAGTTAGAACTTGTCCAAACTTGTTGCCGTTGAAAACATATCAAAACACCATTAATTTGAGGACCGCCTCATTACTCATGGCGACCTAGACACGCAACCTCCAATGATCCAATCCAACCATCATTAACAACAACCTTATCTTGACTGAATACGGTTCAATTTCCTACAAAAAAACCGTTTGCCGCACAGTGAAGGTTAAATATATCTGTGCAATAATAAATAATTTACTGGTGGTAGGGCCTCGTGCAGGGTCCGCCCGGATAGCTACCAGCTACCACCGTCTTACCCGTTAATCTGCCACTAAATAGCAGTGTTTGCACTGCTGTGTTTCGGTTTTCATAGGTAAATGACCTAATATTTGATGGCGCCTGCACCGTATATACGTACGACCGTAGTTTTACTTAGAAGGTGTAAATTCTATTACGATTTTGTGACTTACTACATTTTGTACAGGGTGTTATCAAATTAGTTGCCGACCGCTTAGGGTTTGCATGCGCTCATGATAACGAACAAATTTCCTTATGGGACTCATATCGAAATCTCGAAAACAAGACACTTTCCATAAAAAGTTGATCAGCCGGTGGGCCCGCTTTGTACAGAAAGGTGGTTTTTTTTTTCATGTTTTCAATAAGTCCCATAGAGTAATTTGTTCGTTATTATGAGGGTGAATCAACTTTTGTCCGTCTGTTATTGCCATGGTTACGGTCGCCTGAGTCACGCTGGTTTTATGCGAATTTATGCTACTTAAACTATGCAAACATACATTTTTCTGGTGTTAATAAGCCCTTTCCTTAATGGGCTACCTACAAACATGCACTACTTGCATGTTTGCCTAATTTAAGTAGCATAATTTTTGCATAAAAACAACGTGACTCAGGCGACCGTAACTATGGCAACAATAGACAGAAAAAAGTTGATTCACCTATGAGCACATGCATACCCTAAAGTATCGGCAACTAATGTGAAAACACCTTATATATACAGGGTGCCCGTGAGGAAGGGGAAACATTTTAACAGCACATTCCTGAGACTAAAAGAAGCAAAAAATGTTAAGTGAGTTTTAGTGAAATCGGCAAAAAAAATTTTTAAATTTGCTAGGTAATTAAAGACTTTTTGTTCATTTGATGTCTGTCACTTAAGTGTGACAAGACTAAGACAACATGGTAACAAAATCGTTTCCTAAAATGCGTTTATCATAGCGTAACGGGCTAAAACGGTTTTAGGAAAAAATCCAATTTTCTCTTAAAATCGACTCAATCCAGAAAACTTCATATGACATTTTTAACTTCAAATTTGGTCAGAAATCCGCTGTTGATTTTTTCCCCTTCCTGATGGGCACCGTGTATTATGAACATTGATATGATGAGGTGTAATATAATTTGAGTGTTATTGATTGATGTTTAGAGTAGTTTTATGCGATGGGAGTGGCAGGGTTGTCACGGTAAGGTGTGGTTATCGACTAAACATGGTTAGACATGTTACAAGTTGGCCGTGTGGCTAAGGGGTTGAAGTGTCTGACCATTTATGTATCGAAAATTGTTGATGGGCAGCAACATCTTGAATATTAGTGGACTCAGTACTGCAATCGCCAACCCGCATGTGTAGATTAGTTAATAGGAGAGGCCAGTTGTGGACTGATAAAGTCAAAGTCAAACTATTCTTTATTCAAGTAAGCTTATTAATAAGCATTTTCGAATCATCTGACGAAAAAAAAAAAATCTACTGGTTCTAACCCTGAACCACTGTCCTAAGAAGAACCAGAAAGAAACTCAGAGGGACTTGTTTCAAAACAGTACACGGTGCTCGCGAGCATTGCGAAAGATTTTAACTGTGCATTCTAGGCATCAAAATAAACATAAAATATTATGAGACCAAAAGTCAATTCCACCAAAAAAAAAAAATATTTTTTTTCTTTTTTTAGTCTTTTTGAATACTTCTTAACATTTCCAGTACTTTTTATCATAACAACAATTTGTTTAAATTATTTACATTATTTACAGGTTATTTCGTCAAGTCTATTCGTATTTTTTGATTGTCAGGCAAAAGGTGTGGTAATATTAGAACACATTGTGGTGGCATTGTAATCATAAAGAAGTTAAATGACGAGTTACGTCGAAAAACTTATTTTGAAAAAAGGTTGATTATCTCTGAAACCAAGCCGAATCCAGGAAATTTTATATAACATTAAAGACTCTAAATGTGGTCAGGAATCCAGCATTAAAATCTTTCGGAATGCTCACGAGCACCGTGTATAATAATACATCTTATTAAAATAACACGCATTAAAGAAATTATTACATAAAAAAAAACATAAATAATTATATACAAGTTCACAATATGCATCTTGTTATATACTACTAGAGATGTAAAAGGTCTCTAAACGTTACGATTTTAATATTAAATAATAATGAAATAGAATAAATAGGCTAATGATGTGAAACATCGAAACAGGCGAAACCTGGGTGAAACTAAATCAAAGCGTGTTGATAATGCTACAACCACGCAAACCCAACAATATTAACTCGCTAAAACTTGTTGCTTAACACGCTGTTAAACTTGTCAAATAACCATTAACCTCTAGGAGCGTCAAAATCGCGCATCATGACGAGTCTGTCACGCAACCGCCATCATTCATTAGTAACTACGACTTATATTATTAAAGGCTTATATTATTTAGTATTACTTACGAGGGGCATTCAATAAATTCTCGGTTTTGGCCGCTAAAGTTCATTTGTTGCCCATAATCGCCACGATGGGCAAGCGGATTGGCGATCTCAGTAATGAATGTGTCCACTATGATGACGCTGCTGCCCATCATCAATCTTTTATCAAATAATGGTCACGGTCAGTGACACTTCAATCCCTTAGTCGACTCTTAGGACATCCGCGGGAGGAGTTGGGCTGGTGACTAATGTATTCTTACTACCCTCACCACACGGCAATGTGGCATATGTGATTTTCGCCAACAAGATTCTTGTTTGATTTCGTTTTCCCAAAATTAAGTAGGTATTTCTTGAAAGCCTCTTTTTTTCTATATGTAATATTCACTAGGTATATGGCGCGTAAAAGCACCCAGTCTTCAATTTGATAAGGATTTTCTGCAAAATTTTCTCTCTATTCTCATCTTTAAAAAAAAAAGACTGAAAATCATAAAGCACCACTACCTATCAGACTTATCAGATCACCATTTTAAACCAAAAGGTGTAGGTGAAAAACTTAATAAAGTCACCTGTTGTATGTGTGAGTGACGTGTTCGAATAGGCATTTGTTTTGTTTGTGTTACTAATTTCAAATATGTGTTCTCTATTCGAATACGTCACTCACACGTACAACAGGTGACTTTCTTAAGTTTTTCACCTATAGTAAGTTTAAGGCTGAAAGTCCTGTGCTACCTTTGGATTTAATACATTTCGGATCAGAGGTTACCTGTAATGTAATTTGAGTGTTATTGATTGTGGTGTAGAGTTTATTTTGCGGCGGGTGCGGTATGGTTGGCACGCGAGGTTATTGACTAAATATGGGAAAGCTTGTTAGCTAAGTATCATTGGCCGTGTGGTGTGGTGACGGCAGTAAGAATACATTTATCACCACCCTAACTCCTCCTTCGGGTGTCGTAAGAGTCTACTAAGGGATTGAAGTGTCACTGACAACTATTTGATAAAAGACTGATGATGGGCAGCAGCTTCACCATAGTGGACACATTACTGCGATCGCCAATCCGCTTGCCCAGCGTGGCGGTTATGCGCATTTACCTCCTAATGCGTCTATACGCATAGTTAATAGGAGAGGCCTACGTCCTGCAGTGGACTATCATAGGCTGATGATGTATGATGTAAGTATCATGCGGGATTTGTATGGAATGAAACTAGTAAATAGGTGCAGTAGGTTTTTTTTTCAAAGATGTCCGCCCACTTTTTATTGGATTTGGAACTTTTAATATGATATCCACTCAGAATCGCGAGCTCTTTTGATCCTGATAGGACACAATTTTTGTCCCAAGGTTTTTTTCCATTCCGTTATCGAAAGTTCGATAAAATTAAAATTATTAATTTAATCAAATGAATTAATTTTCATACCAATTTAACGGCCTAGGTGGGTAAGTAATATTTTTTTAAAACATGGCGTCGGTTTTCATGAACAGGCTAAACAGCTAAATTCTGTTTTTTTTATTGTCGTATTTTTTATTTCATTACATATGTTTGAGAAAAGCACTATACATGCCTCGCCGTGAAAGGCGTGAAATGGGCTTACCGGCTTCGTATCACTGTCCGTATACCTACTCAGCCGATAAGCCCATCTTTCCCGGTGTCTGCAGTAATGTACTATTAACTTCATTCCGACGTTTCGAACACTTTACAGGGTTCGTGGTCTGCGGATGACTGACAATGGAGGAAATTTGATAGATCTACCTCCATCAAAATAAGTTTTATTACATGTGTAATCCTCGCGGTAACCGAAGAAAATGTATATATTTTTTTAGTTTACAGTTTTCTTTACACCCCTTATTGTCGTTATTGTGCAGATACAGCAACGCGTTTCGTAAGCTATTGTTTTAGTTGCGAGATGACGTGACAATGGTGACATCTTGTCATCATGAAAGACGATGTTTTGATGAGTATCACCCAAACTACAAAATATTAGGTCATTAGTGTCATTACTTATGAAATTGGTGTTTTGTATGGAGAATTTTGAGGAAAGTCTCTTTCATATTTTAAAGACAAACGGGTCTTAATCGCGTAAACTTACGTTTAATTTTATTATATCTTGACTTTTGTCTTTAAAATATGAGTGATAATCGTGAAAGTTTAAATCAGTAGAAAGTCTTTCATACAATGAATTTTGTGTATTATTTTTTGATGTCAAAATTAAACTGTTTTTGCCAAATATATTTAACACTTCTAATGCTTGTTAGGCTTCCGTAGTACATTTTTTTCTAAAGTTAATATTGATGGAGATAACCGCTTCAGAATAAAAAAAAATTTTTTCCTCTCTAACTTTTGATCCGTGGGTCCAAAAAATATGACGAGTAGGTTTATAGAATATTTTAAAATAAAACTATTTCGAACATAATCTGTCTGGTCCGGCCGTTTTTGAATAACTACAGAAATGTACACTGATCGTGGCCCGACATGCTCTTGACCGGATTTTTATAATTAAAATTTTATTAGAACATAATATATGACATTTGGGCTTCAATATTCGGTATAGTAGTGTTGTTATAATGTGCGAAGACCTTTTAACTAGACGCCAGACACAACATATAAAAAAAACCCTATTATTTATGTATTTACAACACAAAAATGACACTAATATGACATGACATGGCGCGCTCTGATAAAACCGGTTGAGTTTGTGAATAATAAACTTAATCAAAAGCTACTACGGTTCCTTTTAAAATGACTCAATCGATGTAATTATGTCATTTCGCATCTCTCAGGTTGTCGACTTCGTGAAAGTGAAACCAGTCATTATGTTATGAGACTTATGAATGAGCCGACGGAATCAAAATGGCGGATCTCGTATGAAGTTGCGGTGTAGTTAGTATGTTTGTAATTGTGTTGTCATGTTGTATGTGATACTTGAGGTATGAATGACAGGCGTTGGGTTCTTGTGTCAACATGAGAAATGAGAATCTATAAAGGTGAGTTTACACAAAACGAGCACTTGCTCTTTCTATCCCCCTCTACGAAATCGACGAATTACGTTTGGTGTAATGAACGAATTTTGTAGAGGGATAGAATGAGCATTCGCTCGTGTGGTGTAAACCCAACTTTCTGTTTCAAGTCAACATGAGAATATCGCCGGTTTAAAGGCAAAACCAACTATTTCGGTAAAACATCTTTTAGCAAATACTATTCTATGTCATTGGCATAAAATACGATTTGTCAAAACCAACTTCAAGGAAATACAAGGAAATAGGATCTTCTAGGTGCTCTTTTTGCCTCGAACTCGACTGTGAGCGATGACGGCAGCATTATACCGCCTACCATCCCGCGGTGCGCACACTCCATGCCAGAAATTCGCATCTCCCAGAAAGATGTTCGGCGGGAGTTGCTGTCGTTAAACGTTCACAAGTCGAGCGGGCCAGACGGCATACCTGCAGTGGTGCTTAAACGTTGTGCTCCTGAGTTGTGTCCTGTGTTAACGCGTCTCTTCGCTCTTTCCAGTATCAAACGGGAAGTTCCATCTTCGTGGAAGACGGCCCTTGTGCACCCTGTTCCAAAAAAGGGTGACAGATCGGATCCATCGAATTATAGGCCTATCGCTATCACCTCCCATCTCTCTAAGGTCATGGAGCGTATAGTTAACGCTAAGCTCCTTGGTTACCTAGAAGAACACGATCTTATAAGCGACCGCCAGTATGGCTTTCGCCACGGTCGCTCTACCGGTGATCTTCTAGTGTACCTCACTCACCGCTGGGCATCAGCCATTGAGAGTCAAGGCGAGGCTTTGGCAGTCAGCCTAGATATAGCGAAGGCGTTCGATCGGGTCTGGCATAGGGGCCTTTTGTCGAAGTTGCCATCTTATGGACTGCCCGAGGGATTATGCAGATGGATTGCTAGCTTTTTGTCCGGCAGACGCATTCGTGCCGTAGTAGACGGTAGCTGCTCTGATAGTATGGACATAAACGCTGGCGTCCCGCAAGGCTCTGTGCTATCCCCAACGCTGTTCCTTCTGCATATCAATGACATGTTGTCTATCGGCGACCTCCATTGCTATGCGGATGACAGTACTGGGGATACTTTTTACACAGGCCGTGCTAATATCCCTCGCTCTGTGGTACTGGAAAGTCGCGGAAAACTTGTGTCTGACATCGAGAACACTTTATCTAGAGTCTCGTTATGGGGTCGGGATAACCTAGTCAGGTTCAACCCCACAAAGACACAAGTTTGCGCGTTTACCGCTAAAAAAAACCCCATTTACTGTGGCTCCAAAGTCCCAAGACACAGCTCTTACCATGTCAGGGAGTATTGGGATCCTCGGAGTCGACATTTCCAACGACGTCCAATTCCGATGTCACCTAGAGGGAAAAGCTACGCTGGCATCCAAAAAGCTCGGGGTGCTCAATAAAGCGAGGGGATACTTTACTCCGGGGCAAAGACTTCTGTTATATAAGTCGCAAGTCAGACCCCATATGGAGTATTGCTGTCACCTCTGGGCAGGAGCACCTGTATACCAGCTTGCACCCTTTGACTCGGTTCAGAGACGAGCTGTCCGAATAGTCGACGATCCCAGACTCACAGGCGGTATTGAACCCTTAAGTCTAAGGAGAGACTTCGCCTCCTTATGTGTGTTCTATCGTCTGTACAATGGGTTGTGCTCTGAAGAACTGTTCGACATGATGCCAACGTCCACTTTTCATCATCGCACCGCTCGCCACCGACTGGGCGCTCATCCTCACACCTTGCAACCTAAATGGTCGCGCACCGTGCGGTTTCAGAGGAACTTCCTCCCGCGGACGGTCCGTCTGTGGAATGAGCTCCCTGCCGAGGTTTTCCCGTTGGACTACAGTATGGGGTTCTTCAAAAGAGGAGTGTACAAGTTCTTATTGGGTCGGCAACGCGCATGTGACACCCCTGGGGTTGCAAGCGCCCATAGGCTACGGTGACTGCTTTCCATCAGGCGGGCCGTATGCTTGTTTGCCACCGACGTGGTATAAAAAAAAAAAAAAAAAAAATAGTTGGTTCTGCCTTTAACCCGACGATATAATAGATAGGTACATAATACACGGTGCCCAGAGAAGTCTAGTAACCATTTTTTTGTGTTTGGATTTTAAAAAAAAAACATGACTTTTACCACCAGCTCTTAAAATTCCAAATTTTATTTGAGTTAAAAATTACACATTCATTATCAATACTGTTCCGTCCAATTTCCTCCGTATTACCCTCTACAATCTTTTATTTCCCCATGAGATTCTGGTACACCTATTATACCTACGAATAAATGCGTCCACATATGTACAGTCAAGGGCAAAAATATCTACACTTTTTTACTTATGTCTGGAGCATAAGGTTTAAAATCGTATATATATTTATGCCCCTGACTGTAGGTATGAGGCTGACAAATACATTGCTTGTCTATTGCCGGCAATTTTAGCGTTACCGATGTTCTATTGTCCTAACTAATTGGATTGATTTGTATTGATGTATCGTCTTCGAATGCACTGAGGCTGGAAAGCGATCTTTACGGTATAGCAATAAGGTTTCAAGTATAGTTTAGCAGTATTGGGTGATTGTTTTGGATCATTCTTCCGTGGCCTTGACTGTTTGGTATCATACTTCCGTGTGAGGTTGATTGCGATGACACACATGCAAACATAAAACGTTGCTATAAGGTAGAAGTCATCATCATCATCAGCCTATGATAGTCCACTGCTGAACGTAGACCTCTCCTGTTAACTATGCGTATAGACGCATGAGGAGGTAAATGCCCATAATCGCCACGCTGGGCAAGCGGATTGGCGATCGCAGTAATGTGTCCACTATGACGATGCTGCTGCCCATCATCAATCTTCTATCAAGATTGATCAGCCTCCGTAGCCTAGTTGGTAGTACAACCCTGCCTAGTCTGCCTACGAAGCAGGAGGTTCCGGGTTCGAATCCCGGCGAGGGCATTATTTGTGTATTTATTTATCACAAATATTTGTTCCTTGGTCATGTCATGGCTGTCTATGTATTTACATAAGTATCTATATGTATATATCGTCGCCTGGTACCCACAACACAAGCCTTAATTGAGCTTACCGTGGGACTAGGTAGATTTGTGTAAGATGTCCCAAGATATTTATTATATTATATTATATTTATTTATTATTATAGAGAATTCTCGCACTTTTCATATATTTCTAAGGTAGCTGTCATAGCCGTCACGTTCCCGACGAAGAAGACTTTTTCGTGGGATGCACCATTATATTATATGGCTGATGTATTTATTTGTTTGTTACAGGGGCGCGGAGCTGGGAGATGTCAGCTTGCTACGACGGATGCCAAACGTCGAGGTGCTCGCGTTCAGGTCGGTAAAGGGAATCAACATGAGCTTTTTCAGTACGGATGGTGCTGTTTTTACGTGCTAGTGCAAGAAGTGGCTCATTTTACGTCAGGTCCAAAACTTTGGAGGGCCATCTGTACCTACTAAAAAACCTGCAAAAAGGAAATTCGTAACTCGTGTCGATTTAAAATCGCACAGTTATCGTAATGTAATGGATATAATACTTTCCTACACTAGTGCTGAAATAAATTAACAAATTACTTTTCTGCACGAACTAAATAAAAAAAATTAAGAATCCTTGTACAGAAAGACCATCCCTCACATGTTTTTCAAGATAAAAAAAATTTTTGAATATTTGGGTTGGTATCACCCTGTATAAGGCTCATTTCGACACTGTCAAATCAAATGTTCATTCTTAGAAATCGACAGCTATAGTGTTTATATTTTGCATGTTTTATTGCATTTTAATTTTATAACCACGTTATAAAACACCGAATCTAAAGAAGACAATAAGCATGTTGACTGGCAAGTCAAATCAGCATCTTTGTTCGAACTGTCAAAACGATCACCACTATGGAATTTTATATGAAATACATAAAAGTGACGTCACGTTTGAGTACTGCTAAATGACCTACCCTTTTAAGTTCTTTTCAATTTATTAAATAGTTCAGTACAAAAATTAGGTACCTACTGCAATCAACATCTTAGTAATAATTTCTTCGTGTATTATGTCGTGCATAATGTTAAATAATTTATTTTAACTACAGTCATCATCCCTATTAATGAAGGAAATAACACTAACAACTCACGTGAAGTCACACGTCAGAACACTTTCGAGTTTCGAATCCTAATTGACCAAGCGCCTCCGATTGGTCAATATCCTGCGCCGCGCTCTGATTGGTGCAGCCTTGCGCACAATGCGCACGTAATGGCGGAAACTGATAACTTGTCTATCATAGTGCATCCTCAGAATGTAACCTTAAACTCAAGAACTCGCGTTAATTCAAAAAATATAATTATTTTTATAACGTAAGATTATTTTCTCAAACATGTAATGAAATATTGTTGTTACGAGTATGTTCCTTATAATACGCTGCGAAGTATGACGTTTCAGGTGCGACTAGGACTTCTTCTTTTTCACTGTGCCATATCCTAACGGATGTCCTCGCAAAAGTCCTCCCTCTGTTTCTCCACTCTACTTAGGGTGGCAGCGTCTGCAATACCGGTCCAAACCCTAACGTTGTCACACCATGATGTTCTACGTCTTCCTCTACATCTTTTACCATCTCTCGGCCTCGCTCGGCCGTCTATATGTCTTCGGCCGGCAAACCCTTTCATCCCGGCTTCTATAGTAATGTACTATTATTATAATTATAACTTTCCTTTTCCCCAGGCATATAAAAGGGCTTGTGCATAAATCAGTTTAGCCAAGAACACAGACAACATAACCTCAAGACGTAGCATAGCCGGGCGACCCCCTCTGTCACGCATACGGTGAATTCACTACATATTAGAGCCACGCCTCCATTGCTAACTTCAGTCTGCGGCCGGCGTTCATGAGATGATTACGAAAGTTTTAACGTGATTTACATCATGCAAAATGCATTAATGTTGCGTGAAATTGTGTAGCAAGAATACAAAAACATCTAGTGTGCAAAAAGATGGTATTTCGTCTCACAAGTGAGCAATTTTTTATAAATTTCAATAAAAATTAAAAATAGTTTAAGCATAAAATCTCGTGCACTCGTTGA